>JAVIXY010000460.1:0-13676 GCA_033030565.1 Fusarium nematophilum | reverse complement strand
GCTGAGACTTTATCGATCTTCCGCGCACAGCTATTTTGATGCTTTGTGTTGCATTAAAGGTGATATGAGGCGTTGTAATTCTCTTGTTGAAATCGGTCCGGCGTAACAGATGGGGATACATAATTTACAACTGAGGACACATACAAAATGTATGTATCCTGAGGGATGAGCCACCAAATTGTGCCAAAAATCTCTCAGGCCCACACACAGAATCACGTGCGCTTAGCGCTTGCGTCTATTCGGCTAGTGTGTGGGTCTGAGTGCCTGAGGTAAGCCCAGTTTACCTCAGTTCCTCAGGGTACCCCTCTTCGGACAATGCAGATTTCCTCCTCGGACAATGCAACCCTAATTAGGAAGACAGACCCACTTAAAATTTCACCGCCTACTATTTTAGGAATAGCCTTCCTCCTGACCGCCTTCCTCATTGGAGGAGTCTTGGAGCCCTCACGTGATAACCTCCAGCGCAGTTAGCAATGTCAAAGTGAGGGTATTCGCAATAGTAAAAAGGGCTTACATTCGCATTTCTAGGTCAAATCTATCAACTGTTCATAATCCCACAATTTCACTGTAGCCGGCGCCTCCCCTCGTCGCTGCCGCTTCGGTTGGTACCTCTCGTGGCCGTTATTTCCCGCCTGAATTGGCCTAGCTGCATGTATAGTTGAAAACCTCCCCGACGGCTGACTGCCACCCTCCACTGATGGAAGGAGGGTGCTGATAGCCTCTCTCGTGCCTGGAACTGGAAATACATGAGGATATTCCCTTTGGCCATAACTAGGGCCCTGCTGAGAACGCTCAGGAGGCTCGTACCGCTCAAATCCTGAGGGAACCCTCTCTCTTGCCTTCTGTGCAGCGACAGACCGTTGTATCGTCCGGGCAACTGTTGTAGTCTGAGATACGGTGGCGTGTTGGATGATCTCTTCCTCTTCTGAGGGTACCACCGCCGCCGGGGTCGCACGCTGCAGCTCCTCTCTTATGATTCCGCGAATAGCTTCAGACATCATGTTGATGTTATTCGTAGCAGCCAGGTGGCCTCTCTTGCCCTGTGCCGGCTTCCCTGCCGGGGTGCCTCGTGCCGGGGTGCCTCGTGCTGGGGTGCCTCGTGCCGGCGTTCCCTCGCCCGCGAGAGTAGCTGTGTTAACTTTGGGGGGGGGGGAAGGGCGAGGACTCCGTTCTTAGGCGCTCTCCGGCGAGGGATAACTCGTGGGTCTCGAATCCTAGTATATAGGTCTCTATCATCCTAATTTGTTAGTAAAAGACATATATTTCAAGATCACACACATACATTCTGCCGTGGAAGTTCCCAGTGGGTATCAGTCGCTAGGAGATCAAGCGGGCGGGTGACCTTTACGCTTCTGACGTTATTCTCAACCACCAGCTCGAGATATTCGTGATAAATTATATGCTTGCAAGGCAGCCCCATTTGCGATATGAAGCTCTCCGTACAGCGGCCAAGGGGGTGCTCGCCGGGCTTCAAAAGTGAGGCTCTCGCCAAGAGAAATTGCTTGTGGAGGAGGGAAAGAGCCTTCCAAGATAGCTTCCTCGCCACCGCGAATAGAAACTCGTGACGGAATTCATCACGCACGCGAGCAGCATCGTGCAATATAGCTTCTTGGAAGTCGGCAAAGAGGAGCTGATATTGGAGGGACATCGCGTCTTGTAACTGCTTGAGATTCGCCGTAGCTCGGCGGAGGAGAGACTTTGCACTCGCATGAAGGGATTCACAAGGCGAGGTTGTGCGATGACCGAGGTTGCGATAGTGTTGTGTATATGCCTGCGCCCACTGCTGCCGAAGAGGCATATAGTGGTCTCGTAATAAGGTCAAAAGCGCTGGAGATATCCTAGTCAGCTAGGGAAACCCTCGAGGCATTATATACATACATTCGTGCATAGAAAAGTCGCTCGCCAAGTTCTGCCACAGCAGGTCACACTCGGCAGGCGTTTTGGCGAACATTAAAGCTCGCCAGCGCGCGAGAAAGTCATCCTGCGTGAGAGCCTCTTTTCCTGTGAGGGCTTCCTTTTTCGCAGGTTGAGAAGCTTTATTTCCGGCGAGGGAAGAAGCTACGGGAAAGGGAGCTCCTATAGAGGCAGGATCATGAGTATTTTCACTATTATAAATGAAGTCTCGAGGTTGAAAGGAAATCTCATTGCTAGGGCCGTTCCAACGCTGTTTAACCGCCGTAAGGATGTTCTTCGCGATGTGCCAAATGCAAAGCTGCTTCTGACACATAGGGAAGACTTCCTCGAGGGCGATTGGACTAGCAGCGTCCATATCAGTGATAATAACATGGGGATAATACGCATCTTCTGGCTGTTTCTCAGACGCGGAGAGTCGATGGAACCACCTCTTCAGTCGGCTCAAAGTCCAGGTGAAGAACTCGGCATCTTCCTCGTGTGTTAAGGCGTAGGCGAGGGGGAAAATAGTGCCGAGGCAGGTAATGCCGTTGACTTGGAATAGCTTCATGCCGAAGCGATTTGTGTTGTAGGTTGTATCGAACATCATGACGGAGTGCCAGTGAGTCCAGAAGCTGAACCCATCGTCAATAAGAACCACCTGCCTCTTGAGCCGATCCTGGTCATCGAGCTCCTCGCTATGCCAAATATCTTCCTCATTTAGCTCTCGGATAGCTGCTTGGGTGGGTGTGAGGTCCCCGAGCCTCTCTTTCCGTAGCTTCCTCTGTATATTCTCGACGTCTTTCTTCGTCACGGTCACCCCCGGGTTATCGGCCCTTAACGTACGCTGGATGGCTCGTGTCGAGCTGAAAAGCTCGAAGGTTTGGGATCTGACTTGCTCGATCTGATTTGGCTGCAAAATACGGTGCTCGGGGAACGCAGCCGGGTCATAGGCATCGTGATTATGACCGGCGTGGATGACTTTAATAGACCAAAGGTCGTTATCGCTCTTTTGGCGGAGGACTCGAAGCATAAAGGGACAGTCAAGCTTCCTCGTAGAGCCGTGACGATGACCAGCCGAAGAGGGCTCGTAGCCCCGGCCACCGAGGGCACAAGAAACATCATAACGGCGAGGCTTCCTGTCAACCTTATCCTTATTGACAGACCGGCGGATCACGACTGCATAGCCTTGGGACTTTGCGTGAGATTGACAGGCGTTGAACGCCTCATCGAAGTCGTCATAGAGGATATCGGTCGGTTGGGGAGCGAAGAAGGGAGCCCATGATGCCTCAGCTTCGGCGAGAAGTTGTCTGGTAGGAGATGGAGGCGATGACGAGCTCCGCGGTCGAGGAGGAGGTCTTTGCGGGCTCGCCGGCGATGGCGGCGACTGCGACGGTGATAAATGCCTCCTTTGCAAGGCCGGCGGCGGTGTCGGCGTCAGAGGGACGGGAGGTCGCGGAGAAAATGATGGAAGGGATGGGAAATCGAATTCGGAAGGCGACGAGGAAATATAGACCGTGTCGGGTTCCATGGCGTGTTATGTGGTGGTTATCGTGATGCGCAGTTATGGTGTTGTGTCGGCGAAGTTGCGAATAGCTTCAGGCTGGCGAGCGAGATTTGGCCGGCAGAAAAAAAAGGGGTTAGGCTAAAAACGGGTGCGACAGAAGGTACTTATAATTCCCACTAATTTATTGTGGTGGGGGAGGTACCTTGTGTTAAACCTGTTTTTGTGACCCCTCATTGACCTTCTGTGGTTAGTTACATTGTCCGAGGAGGAAATCTGCATTGTCCGAAGAGGGGTACCCAGTTCCTCAGGCCCTCTGCCTCGGGCGCCAAGGCGCCTCTTACCCAAAAGGGTAAGACCTCTACAGAGGGCCTGAGCCCAATTTCCAGATTTTTGGTGGCGTTGTCGTTCGATACGAGATGTTTCCACCCAAAACTCGCGAAATCGATAAACTGACCAAATTTGGGAAGCGGCCACATCCCCATTCTAAGGTACTTCGAGAAGAAAAAAAGGTAGCAATAAGTCCATTATCTTTGCCCACAATTATAAAGTGAAACTTTTAAGGCTTTTAATAATAAAAGAGAAAATACGGCGTCTCAAATCGAGCAACAACGTCACCAAAAATCTGTCAAAATGGACTCAGGCCCTCTGTAGAGGTCTTACCCTTTTGGGTAAGAGGCGCCTTGGCGCCCGAGGCAGAGGGCCTGAGGAACTGAGGTAAGCCCAGTGAGGTTATGCAAGTCACGTGATCCGACGCGACTACCGTTTGCGGCCCACGTTGTCCACTTTGCCATCATCAACCCACAACCTCGACCCCTGTCACAGCCATGATCGTAAAACTCCCACCCGAAGTGCTGCAACAGGTGAAAGCCACATCATCAAGTCTCCTCAGGCCCACTGCTAACCCAGCATAGATCCTGTTGCATGTCCACGACGGTTTTGAAAGACATCGCTTCGGCGGATACGATCCGCCGCTAGGTCGGTACAAACTGAAAGGGATCAACCTTCGGACCAACTTGTGTTCTCTGCGTTCAGTCAACCGGCTGTTCCACCGGCTGGTCACGCCATTGCTGTTTCAGCGTGTCGTCATCAGCAGCAGCAGCGGTGTACAGCGTCTTCAGCAATTGTCAAAAAGTCCTCCACTGCGCCGCCTAGTCCGTCGCCTTGAGATCTGCGTCGAAGTCCAGCCTGTGAATGATTTTGACGTTTACGACGCAAGGTTGAAGAAGAATAAGAAAAAGAATCTGATGAAATATCTCGCGCGGTTGGCTATCGTCATCCATACTACCTTGCCAAGGTTCTCTGGCGTCAAGGTCTTGAAGCTCGACTTTGTGTTGTTGGATCACGCAGGGATGCTGAGTGCACTTGACAACAGATTGTTATTGTTGTTTTGTTTTTTTTAACTCCTTGCAGTCGAAGGACCTTCGAGGCCTTATATCTTCGACTGATTCCTTCTAGGACTTGAGTCCTATAGTCCTAATGACAGTCCTACGATCTGAGTTTTAGGACATCAAACTTTAACTTTAACCCTGAAGTTGAGGGGGAACCATCAGTTCTTCCAACACGAAATCGTCCACGAGGACTCTTAGCTCCACCGGTACATGAAGAAAATTTTTATTTATCACCAATAGTTATTTATATTTGGTGCATTTGTGTTGGTGCAGGTAGGACTCATCAGCCACTTTGAGTCAGGCCAAAATCTTGGATCTTTCTGCTTAACTCACTGCCTCACAGTTTTACAATCAGCCAACCGTAACACATTCAGAACTCGGGGTTGGTCGCGATGCATATACTTTATTGCACTTTCGACATCTAATTCTCTTCGATGGCTGGAATATATCTGCCCAACAGAAAGACGACCGATGCCTCTCTGCACTTTAAAGCAGTCTCCATTTATGTTCCTTTATTTGATCGTACTCCATTGAATGCTTTTGACTATTGTCATGACCCTGAGAAAACAATGACTTGATCATCGTTGTCGTTTTGGCTGGATTCGAGTGAGAATTGTAGATATAGTCTTTGATCTCCCTTGGGGTTGAATCGGGTCAGGCGAGTTGGGCATTGATAGAGGCATGATAGAATACTCGTAACCGGCCTCTGAGCAGTTGGCTGAGTAATCGGAACAGTTAGGAGTCTACGAACTTCATCAGCAACACGGATCTCGAGCTATCCCGCGGACCGTTTGGCTGGCGCAACTCACATTGGGGTTGGACGGGTCGTAGGGGCTGGGAGCGTTCAAGTCCATGGGAAGCAGGTAGCCATAACTCGTGTAAGGGGTCAGTCCGTTGTCGGCGAGGTATGACTCCCATTTGGCTGCATTGCTAAAGTGCGTCATCGATGGAAGCGTTATGGGGAAGGTGGGAGCCGTCAGGTAGTTGGGATAGGCGTCAGCTATGGTCATTATCGGGTAGGGCTGATCGGAGCCGTCGAGAGCGAGGACAATCTCGTCGGGAACGGGGTATGTCGAGCAAGCGAACTGGGGAGGGCTGCTGGAGCGGGTCCGATCGTCGTAGGTGCCAGGGAAGAATAGATCGCCAGTCGGCTCCATGGGAGGAGTAAACTGGCCCTGAGAGACGACAGGCTTGGCGGTGGTAGCGAGTTGTGACTTTCGTAGCTTGGAGGAAGACAACGATCGCGTCGACTTGGTAGTCTTCTGGGGCTGCTTATCAGACTCGGCATCATCAGAAGAGCCAGCGCAGCGCTCAAGGTCCTCGAGACGTCGCTTGAGCTTCTTGCCTACGGGGGGGCATCCCTGTCAGTTTTTGTTGGAAATCAGACTTGGGGGAATCTCCTGGGGTCCGGTTCTGTGAGGTCAGCCTCCCGAGGTTAAGCGGAGTAACATACGGTAGTTGCGCTGAGCAATGCGGTTCTGTATCCGTCGGCGCTCGATAGGGTCTGAAATCTTGGTTCAGTCCTCATCGGGATTGGCAGAGGCGTCGAAAGTACTGCTGGTACCCGAGTGCTGTCTGCGAGGAGGAGCTTCCGCGTAGGCGGGTTGTGACATGAACATAGACATTGTGAAAGTGGTTATAGTTGGTTGAACAGAAGAGTTGAAGTAGGTAGGTGTTCGCAAGAATGGTACTCGTAGACGGCGTCAACGACGGGGCTATAGACGGCCTGGGCGCAATGGGGACGATGGCCTGGGTATCTGTCTGATCTGTCTGTGTATGTTACCGTTTCTGTCTGGTCTCCTCCGTCTGTCTGTCCTCATATGCTTGCGTTCGACAGACAACGATGGCTGGAGGCTTGGGGTGGTGGTTGGTATACACGGGGAGAAAGGGGGGATAGGGGTGAGATAAAAATTAAAAGCAGCCTAAAGCTCCTGAAAGCTGGGCTGGACTGGGAGACAGACCGACTGAGAACAGTAGGGGGGGAGGTGGCAGCAGATTAAACATTCCCAGAGCTGCGGAAGCAGGCATAAGGGAGGGACCCAAGCCCACCTTGTGCACACCACTCTGGACTCGCTGTTACTGAAAGGCAAGTAGGGGACTGCGCCTGTTTACGGGAGTAAAGCGGAGCCCCTCATCCCCTAATGTATGGAAGAGAGTCGGAAGCGGCGTGTCGTCATGGCCCGGCAATGAGCGGGCGAGATGGGCGAGGAGAATAACGGGCTTCTATATCGATGGGCGTGAGGACGGCATGGGTGAACGAGCAATAAATAGCGCCGGCTAAAGCGTGTCTGATATAGCGCGACGTTGTTGCGGTTGTCAAATGATCCTTGCTATTGATGGTTGGCATATACGCCGGTGTGTTTGGGCTGCTCCAGGAAGAGATGAAGAAGATGGAGGTGGCAATGATGGGATCAGGCTCCGGTTTGTGGACATGGTCTAGGATTTACCCAAAGCAGTCTGGCGTCTCACTGCGGGCGGCATGAGTCACAAAGGAGCCTGGCCTCGATCTTTGGGACTCCTCATCATGGGGGGTAAGAGGCTGAAAGACTAGAAGAGGCAGAGATAAGACGCGTTACGGAGTTAGATGGTAGAAGTGCTACTCAGTGCGGCTCAACATCGAATGACGCGTGTCTGGGATATGTGGGAGGGGGGTGCGATGAACCTTATGGAGAAGGTGGGGATGGAGTTTGGTCCATCGCCAGCAAGGGCTTTAATAGGCAAAATCCCGAACCCCTCCTCAAGCTGACGACTGGGCATGTAAACTATGGGCAGGGTAACCGACGAAGCGTAGTGTGGCGCGAGTCAGTGTCGCGCAGTAGCAGCGTGGATCTGTGCTAGAAGACTGAGGAAGGATGGAAGGATCGTGTCTAGCTAGTCTGGCCAGCGACACCGTATGTCTAGAATCCGAAGTGCCGAAACGTATCCTCCAGGTCTGGCGCCTCAAGCGCCACGTCGCCTTATGCTCTGCATCGTTAACGGAACCCCTTCCCTTTCAAATTGGCTATGGCCATCGTTAGTGTCCATTCCTTCCGCCGTAGTTCGCACTCAACATTAATGTCCTGATATGTCACCACTCTCGTAAACCGGAGTATTTTCCCGATCTAGCTCAGCCCGAAAACGATACACATTGTAAATGGCAGTATATCGACCGGCCAGTCCCATGATCAATCTCGACTAAGATCTCATCTGCGGGGTTTTTGTCCGTCGTCCCACTTGACCCCTGAAAATCAAAGTTTAGTTTTGTGTTCTCGTCCATGGTGTTGAACCTTTTTTTGACACTGCAGTCCCCGCTAGGGCTGGATAGGCCCCGCACCGGCTTCTGTGACTTATATGCCATCCGCCAAACCACCCCAGCCACCTCCTTCGTACACATGCTGTAACCATCCTTACTCACAATCTGTCATTGGGCTGGACAACAAACCATTGGCTTCCCATGACTTAACCCCCTTGCTCGTGACACCAAACCAACAGCTTCACATGAACTCAGGCTCGAGCGCCATCCACAGGCGGCAACAGGAGTCACAAGCTGCCACTGCAGTCGCAGCTTCACCTGAACAGGTGTCACCGTGCTTATCCCCGGGAGTCGGTGACGATCACAAGCTCATTTTATGCGCCAAGATTCGACATTTTTGAGTTCTGTCCCTCCCATACCGCATCACGTCAGCCCGCTCGTTCTACGATAATTATAACTCAAGATCCAGATGACGGTCGGGGAATTCAATACGGCGTCGCCGAACCGGCGCTCTTTTCATCCTCCGTAAATATGGATAGCACTTGTGCAGCCCAATTCTGCTTACTCCACAGCCGTGGGGCTGTCGGAATTGTGTGTACTTTTATAGCTGGAGGCGCCACATCGTCAAGCTGACAATAGGAGAAGATGGGCACGCATCACATGCCAGGAAGTTCGTTGGATACTAAGTCCTAACGCACGCAAACTTTGATGAAACAGGTCGTGAGGACCACCCCGCCACAGCTGACGAATACAAGCCTATCCAAGGAAGGATAAACCCGACCAACTTCAGTCATTCATTTAGTTAGAAATAGAAACCAAGAGCTTCAACGCAGTGAAACCCCCCGGCTGAATATGACAGAATGTGAAGTCCTTGGGCGCAATCAGTATGTCCTTGAGCTATCAAATCGAACACAATATTGTTGCCTTAAAGTGGAGGCCTGGGTCGGTGCACGCACGGCAGCCAGATTCGATGTACTCCCTAATTCGAGAAGAGGTATAGGTGTTTCCCAATAAGAGGGCCCAGTCATCGACAGTCATTACTGGGCATTTATGCTCAACCTAATCCGCCGCCTAGAGCCGTCTCGCGTAGTTGAGTATGAACATTTTCGTGGCAAACGTATAACGCCTTTTGTGCTTTGGCATGCCGATTTCTTCTGTAAGAAGTCCATTGATGAACTAACAACGAAGTTATCATTTGCAAGGTCTGGTGATAGGCCAATGTTGAGATACTTGCCTCCGTCACGGACTGGGCTATACCACGCGGTATTGACTCCTTGGGGTTGGCTCGCTGCCAGGCTGCCGTGAATGCGTTCCGGTACTTCCTCACGGTTTCCCAACTAGGGACGTCGAATTCTTGATCTTTGGCACCCTCGCCATTGATGCCGTAGGCCACATTCCTCATAAAGCCTTTTAGAGAGTCTATGTCATGTGCTGAGGCCTTGGGTTTCGCCTTCCGGTACCTATTCACTGAAGTCAGGCACGTACGGCCCAGCGCCAAACCCAGGCCTATAACCCCACAATCCACGGCCTCTGAAAGTGATTGTTCGTAGTATGACCGGAAGCCTGCCTGTTAAAGCCGCCGTGAGAAGGCTGTTTTGCAGGACATACCTCTTGCAAGGTTACTCCACTCATTCTACGTTAAAATACTTCACCCTACCATCCCGTCTAGAACTTCCAAACAACGTTCTTTTTGGCAGCGCACGATCCCTGGCCACTTAACGTACAGCCCTTCTCTAATGCCCGTGCAACGTCGTCCATTTGCTCCTCGGATATCGCAAATCACATGAGCATCTCGTACGCCTCGGCACACCCAACTCCCTCCATTTCACCACTGGCATCCAGCAGGGACTCGTCCGCAGCAGGCAGGACGGGAAACTTGGACAGGTCCGCGCTAGGATTCTCTGAGGGGAGCGGCATGGGCTTGCAGGGCATCTTCGGTCTCGCTGCTGGCGAAAGATTGTCCGTTGGAGAGACCACTAATACAACTGTCTCCTCTGCTTGAGGTAGAGTGGCTTCACTAGATAGCAGTGCCGGGGACGTGTGGTCTTGCTTTGGTCGCGACATAGTCTCTCCTTCCTCGATCGCCTCGATAACCTCTATCAACTTCGCCGCCGGATTCGAGAATGAGACTCAAAAAGTGTCCTAAATGTGCAAAGAGGCTGCCTCCATTTCCGTCACTGAGCGGAATGATAATTGCGCCACATGGACCGCTGATTGGAGACAACTGACCTGTAGCTTGCCGGTGACTCAGAGGGGCTGATTCTGTCAGCTCAATATTTCCAGAGGTGCATCACGGGGTTTGCAATAACATAGTTGAGGGTTCCGATAGGACCAAAAGAGTCCAGAGTGTGTTAATTTGTCCATACAGCTCATTGCTGAGGCCAACAGATTACTAAAACCGCGTAAACTCGCATTTCAATAGTGTATGCTGCGCGACGGTAGAAACTACGATGGCGGATGCGACTCGGCGGACCAGGTGCAGTGCGACGATAAGTGCAAGGGCCAGATCGTCCCGTCTCCGGCGCTGAAACCAGGGCCGCAGTGCTTGGTCTCCGGCGAGCTGGGCTAAAGATTCACCACCGCAACTCCCTCTGCTATGTTATGCTTACCCCTCAAATAATTATCCGTATAATATGGTGCGCGACTACCTGGCTGACGGGCGCGACTGCTACTGAAGCTGAGACGCTCTCGTTGGTCACTCTTGCGACCCACCGCTCCTTCACGGACCAGTGAGATCAAGCCTAGTGCTGACGATGAGATGATACGCGGTTACACACGACTCGCAATCGAATTGGGTTTCGTTGTAGCACTGTGGATGCCGTAGGGCATGCGGCTTGGCCGTTAACAGTGGATAGGGCGGGCCACATGTCTCCGATACACTGGGACGAGGTTGTATTGCTGTTATTATATAGACTACTTGTCCCTCGAGGAGAGGCCGTCCATGTCAGCTCCACCTCAGCAAAACAAGAAGACGTTAGACCACGCGCACAGCCACAACAAACGAAAACGACAACACCGCCTGTATCATCATCACGATGGTCAACCATACTCTCACCCAGCACGATGCTTTCTCCCCGGAGAACCTCTGCACCCTCGACGTCTGTCCCCTCGAATGGACCATGTACACCTACCTCCCGTCGCTCCCGGGCAACATCGTCTTCGTTGCCCTCTTCGCGATCATTGGAGTCATTCATGCCTATCTTGGAGTCCGCTGGAAGAGCTGGGGTTTTATGGGCGGCATGCTTGCTGGCTCTATCGCCGAGATCATTGGCTACGCTGGCCGCATTATGCTCCATGACAATCCCTTCTCCTATGAAGGCTTCATGATCCAGATTGGTGAGTCTCGGTGTCCTCATCAGTTATTCTTTTGTTTCGTCGGCTGACCAACTGTTCCAGTCTGCCTGACCTTCGCCCCTGTCTTCTACACCGCATCGATCTATATTACCCTCTCCAAGACCATCTCCTTCCTCGGCCCAGAACTCTCCCGCATCAAGCCCAACTACTTTTACTGGTTCTTCATTCCTTTCGATCTTGTTTGCCTCATCCTCCAGGCCCTCGGCGGCGGAATGTCAGCCAACTCCGATGGCAACAACCCCGGCGTTAATATCTCTATGGCTGGTCTTGTCCTTCAGGTCATTGTCCTCGTTCTCTTCATCATTGTCTTTGCCGACTACATGCTCTGCTACTCGCGCTCTGGCCACGCCGCCCGCTTTACCTGGCGTCTCAAGACCTTCTTTGCCGGCCTCTCTACCGCCGCTATCTTGATCCTCGTCCGCTGCACCTACCGTGTCGCTGAGCTACGCGACGGCTACGACGGCGAGCTCTTCAAGGAGGAAGTGCCCTTCATCATCCTTGAGGGCGTTGCTATTGTCCTCACCGCCTTTGCCCTGTGCTTCGGCCACCCTGGCCTCCTCATCAAGCCCACCATCATGGAGGGCAACCTCCTCCTCCTCCAACTGAGAAAAGGGACTTGATACCCTTAGAAGTTCTGAAAGAGATTAAGAGCAACTAAAATATTCAAAGCGGTGTTTTGGACACAGCGGCAGCGGCTTTCGACGCTCTCATCTTCGAGCTGGGAACTGGGATGTCGCGTGTGTTAAGAGGGGCAGGCATTAAGAACGTTAGTTTGAAGCCCCGGGATAGAATTCTCTCTTTAGTCCCGGGAATTTGCTTGATTTATAATATTTACATTCTGTACAAGCCCGGATATACTCTGTCAGTAGATATACACTTGGTATGATCAGGCTTTGTCCCATCCTAGTTATTATCAACCTCTGTAATAACCGCTTTTTTAATTGTATTCTTAAATGTTATTGAATTCATCGTTCCCACCGGAAGAGCCGTTCCGCTTGGGTTTAATCATTTTAACCATCCTCCATATCGTCCTGCCATGCTCCCAGCATAGGTTTTGGTGTGGTCATTGGCTTTTGCGGAGCATCCACGACCGTCGGGAACCTCCGGCCAAGGCCTCGCCACAAGGGTCCCACTTGAACCTCCCGTCCTTTGGACAAGGCCCGCGCTCCAGCAAGACCAATGACGGTTCCGATCGGTAGAATCGATTCCGTTGTCGAGTTGGCGGCTAAATCCGAGGTGCCTATGGCTGTATTCGCTTGGCCATTTTCGCTCTGCTGCATTTACAGTAAGAGGACATAAGAGGCATCTAGATGGAATAGAGACCATCAACGTGAAGGTGAAAATGAAGTTGATGGAATTGACGCACATGACTTCAACTTCCACAAAATTGAAAATTTGAAGTGGAAGGTGGAATTGATCGCCAGCCTGCCCACTGGCATCTAGGCAGTTGCTTCCCTTACGCCTCAATGAGTCAGAGGGTGGTAGCCCTCTGCGCCGATCTGAATGGTTTCCGCAACACGAGCTTGACTTGGGCTGCTGCAAGCTTCCCGACAGCTGACTCCAATCCCATCACTGCCTAGCGCCACGGCACCAGCAAAGCCACATCTGAGTCAGTAGGTGACATCGATGTGGTTTCACGATGCGTCGGTCATCCACCCCCCTCTGTTGCTTTGGATCTTGATTTGCCATTACTAATTTAAGACGTGAAAAACGCCAAACTGCGCTTTTTGAACCTAAAATCTCCCCTCTCCGAAACTATAAATCCGGAAGCACGAAGTCCAAGTGACTGTGTCAGACTCAAAAGGCCAAATCCACCTCACGTCCTCCGTTCAGTGCGAGAGAGGCTGACAGGGATGAAATCCTCATCAGCAAATCAACGCCCACAATTTGGCTCCGCGTGGCTTCGTCGTCATCCGTCCCTTGTCGGGTCGGGGTCTGGGTAGAATGCGAAGAAAGAAAAAAGCTCGAGTGTCAATCTCTACCGGAGTCCGTTGCGGCGTAAATCCCGTGACATTGCGTTGAGCTGGTGAGAACTTGCGGAAGACGACTGACAGACGGTGGATAGTCAGCAAGGCGCAGGCGGAGAGCCAACTGACGAAGAACGGGAGTTGCGGAGCACCAAAACGCCCAAGCAACAGAGCCTACGGTGGCACCTTAGGGTGGAGTCGGCAAAAACCGCAAATGACTAAAATCCAAAAATCCCCACGACGTCGACACACAGGCACAATGAGTCCAATCAACTGATCGTACGCAAACCTCATATCCATTTAATTAGCATATATGAATATAGAGTCGGCTGGTCTTT
>JAVIXY010000459.1:0-13792 GCA_033030565.1 Fusarium nematophilum | reverse complement strand
GTCATCACGTGAGGCAACCCCAATAAAACTACTCCCTTTATGTAATGATGCAGCATTAAATCCATCCCTATCAGACCGGGCTAGACACAAACCTCGACGCAAACGACCCCGTGGACGCAGACGATTCCGTGGACGCAGACTACGAAGACCGGTAGCCGCGGCCAACCGGGCCTCGAATACGCAAGAATCTTTAATGCAACCTGGCCAGGCCGGGCCGCGGGTGTGGTCGGATCTACGAGGTACTCGCAAGGGGTAGGGTTAGCGCACACAACCATCTTCAAGAATGATGGACGTAATAACTAGCTGAAGCGGGTTCATTGAGGTCTGGGTCAAGAACCAGAATGAGTTAATTGACATGGGCGAGTTGCGTTTATTTTATAGCCTCGATGACAGCAGGACTTCGTACGTTATATGTAGGTTGTCTCCAGGTTGTCAAGAAATTCTTTTTTCGTAGTTTGCAACCAACACTCCTCATCTAAGTAATGCCTCCACCACGCGCGGCAGGGGTAAGCGGAGCATCCCAGCGTCTCTCATGGGACAAGCTGCTCTGCCATGTCCGGATTGTTCAAACAAAGTCTTTTTGGTCAGGTCTGAATGAAGTGACTGCCCCATCGTCAAATTGGACAAGACTTTGCGGCGTGCTTGAGGAAGGCTTTGCCGGCGAGGTTGTAAATATGATCCCAGCACAACAGCCGGACCGTCTCCTGACTAGGAACTGACTAGGAAAAGTCGTAAACAGTCCTCACAGATAATACTAAGGAAGGCATTATTAACAGGTCCGTATCCAAGATGAAAAGTCGTGGTTTTGAATAAAGATCTTCAGGTCTTCCAGTACCAAAGCGTGATGCTAGTCCTCGAGTGAGGGCTGATATTGCGCTTCGGCTCAAGCAGTTTATTCCGAGTGCCCAAGTCAATAAAAGAGACCAATGAGCATCAAATGGAGAATAGACAGGCGACTTTGCTTCTCAAAGTTAGCTCTGGATGAGCCCTTGAGCCATCCAAAAGTCCTCAATGAGCCACCAAGTCACGTCTTGTGATGATTGGCCAGGGCGGCATCGGAGATTGAGCCTTGGACTTGACTGTGGTAACAACTGAAGCTGCATTTGTTCAAATAAACTGGCAACAACTACCTTAGGGCCTATCACATCCCGAATGCCACACACCCGACAGTGGTCGGCTCGTGATAATTAACCGACGGACCCCTCAGCCCTTACCACCAATTCGTACTTGTCCGTGAGCCTCGAGCCGTCCATGAAGCCTTTCCGGTTGCTGATAGTAGGCTTCCGAGTGCTCCCAGTCCATCATTGTCACTGATGCAGCTGTTGATCCAAGCTGAGTTCATCCATTGTGTAGGAGTCCTTCATCCTTCATAGTGATGGGCGAAAATGTTGAATCGTAGAAGATATTAGATGGACGTGATGGGAAACTGGGTAGACCGGCTTGCTCAGACGTCACATACCCGAGGGCGCTTCCCTCGATCGTCCCGTTGTAGGGATGGGCTTGCTGGTCTCTTTCCCGGTGCTAGAGGAGAGGCCTCCGTGTCTGTATGAGGCGGAACGGGATGAGTCTGGGGACATTCGGGACCCGAAGAAAGTTGCGTATCTGTCTGAGGTTGATCCGACTGAAAGCGATCTGGCCGGGGCTCATGATTCGGTAGGTTCGTGACGTCATTCGTGAGAGTTTGCCGGAGCGTCCGGAGGCCAATCCTCCAATATATTCATGTACCGCCAAAAAATGTCTCCAATTCGCTGTTTGTAATGTTGAGGATCGGAGGTTTGCCCATTATCCTGTCCGGTCGCTCTGTACTCCTTCCTAAGATCATTGAACTCTTCACAATAACCGAGAACTATATACGAAAGATCGTCCGGGACGCGCCTCGGACCACCATCCAATGCTCTCAATTCGCGTTCTTTATGAACTATGCGTATTAAGTTCGTATAAAATAATTCCGTAAGCTCCTGATCGTCGGGTTTTCCGGAAGCTGTGCCGCCCAGGCCCTGGCCATCTTGTTTTGCCGCAACAAGATCGCTCATCCTGGCGGCGACCGCGGTATGTCGCCCGTCGGTTCTGTCCTTCAGATCGCCCCTAGGGTCGTGAAATTGCCGGGAGAGAGCAACGAGCCGCAGATACCAACCTAGGTAATTGTATATCTCGAAGGTAGCAACTCTGGGGATGCGTGTCGTATCGGGACTTGTTTCGGTGTTGTTTCGTGGTCTTGTAGCGTCCTTGTCGTCTTTTTTTTCTAACTAGCCTAATTTACGCCAGAAATATCAGGCACCTATATTTCATGCGGCGACCTCTGGCACTGCTACTCTAGGGTGGCTAACCATGTAATTGTCAAGTTGCCAGACAAAACCACCGAGCAAGCCCAATCGCCAAGGAACAAGGAATGCGTAAAAGGCGGAGTGGTGGCAGTCGAACGCATCCTCTCAAGGAAATCGTGGGGGGTAGCGGGGGGAAAAGTCAGCAAGGCCGTCAACAAATTGTCGATTCGCTTTTTCCTGAAGGAGACAGCCTGTAGGGGAACTTCCTTGGCAGCAAAGTTTTGACATTGACCAAGTCACCGCTAACCACGGTCGGCCTTGACTGATGCAAACATCCAAAGGAGACCTGACCCCCAGAACCTAACATGACCAATGCCCGCCGCATGGGAAGCGCTCCCAGACGAACACAAGTCTGTTTGGGACAGGGCGAAATTTCTGGTCTGGCCCGCTACGAACGAGATAGAGTGATGTCTAAGATGAAACAGGAGCAGATCTTCTGGCGACGCGAGTAAGAACGGATCTTAGACCGAAAAAAGGTGATAGCTCCTTGGAAATTGCGTGTCGCTTGGACGTGCTGAGAAGGACACGGCGGCGGGCATTTACATCAGCCCGCCGTCGAATGCCCTCGATGCGCCTCAGTGCGCAGTTGATACAGATCACGGCGGCCACCGCCATCTGGCTCTTCGTAATTTCCGCCGGCGAGAAAAGCAGGCAAGGCAATCAATAATGTGTTGTGAAGTAAAAGCCGCCCCTGCGCGTCCTGGGCAAACAGCTATTCACAACTCGCCACTCTTTCTCGTTCCGCGCCAAACTGGTAAGATCAGCTCTTCAAAGCGCCAAGGTAGCTCAGGAATACTGGGAGTTGCTCCCGGAGTCATTCATGAGCAACTTTAGAGCCGATGATTGGACTCCATGGCGAGCCACATAGGCTCCATCTCCACCAGACAGGTCACTAGCTGGTGTCAAGACACAGGCTCGAACAAGGCATCTACATGCTATCTCTTTGGTGTCTCGATTAGGGTAGTTTGAGGGCGGAAGCGATGTGTTTGATTTAGTATAAATATAAGTGCCGTCGACGAGCTGATCAAGCAACCTTGATCGTTACCGTACATCCGCAAGCATCCGCAAGCATCCGCAAGCATCCGCGATGCCGCCCCGCTCTGCCCTCCTTGCCGCCAAGGGCATAGATGAAATACGAGGACTACAATGTGGTTTACAGCACATCGACGCGATAGAGCCTAAACCCGGCTTCTCCTACCCGCCTGTCTCTACCAACCGCCCCAACGAACCAGCCGCCAGTGACTCGGGGCTCAAACAAGAAGAATGCTCCTCGAGGTCTCCAACTGATGGTGGGGCCGAACAGGATGGCCCGGGTGGGCGAGTTGACTGGGATTCCATTCGCTTTATTCGAAGCGATGTGGAAGAACATTAGCACCGCTTTGACGACGTGTCACGAAGACTTGGTTTATTACCCATCAAGCGCTTACGTGCTACATATCGGAACTCTAAGGAGCTTCGAGATGCTGGTGTCGAAGTATTTTGTCGGATGTTTTCTTCTTCTCAATGCCCGAACGACCAGGCCGAGTGGTTCGCCTACTGCAGCCTATCGGTTTCGATCTCTCGCGTGCTCTGTGATCGTGGGAGGAAATCGCAGGACGATATTCTAGACGCTGTTCGGATTTGGCTTGCCTCTCTCTTGGGTCGAGAGGAATGTGTCCACTTCGTAGTTCTGGCTAAAGAACTTTGGCCTGAAGTCTTCAGAGGGTTACAGACGGGGGGAGGATGTATCGGTTGGTTGCCCCTTGTCGGCTTCATGGTCGGCCTCGTGGTCGGCCGCCTGTCTTACTTCGTCGGGTTTTAAGGTGACGGAACTCCGGTTTGGCTCTCGCCGCTGTACTCGTGGTTATGGTTAAATGATAGTGTCATGTGTTTGGGAATACCCATGTTGCGCAGAGCCACACGTATACCATCGCGCAGGAAGATAGCGAGGCAGACGAGGAATGCTATAGAGATCGTCTAGACCACCGCGCCAGCTCTAAAATGTCTTTAGTTGAGGATACCATACGATAACGGCGTGGCATGCTGGTGGGCCTGGTGTACGGCGCCGTTAGCCTGCGTTAGGTACCTCCCTTCCTCGAAGTGCAGGTCCCGGAACATGCGCGAGCAGAGCAGTCATCGAAGTTGTCGCTATAAAACCGGAAGGAGAGAACATGAGCGAAAGGATCGTCGTCCGCCCGCTCTGGTGTGGCCTTGCGGGGATGGGCTGAATCAACCCAGGACGCCGCTGCACACCAAGAGCGCTGGTTTTGCACGACCTGACACCCGCTTCCGTAGGTAGATGATAGATTGTCAGAGTAACTTGAGCTACGTGCTCCGTTTATCGGTCATTGATTGACTAACGACACCGTGAGAATGAGCCTCCTGCTCGTGCAGCCGAAGTATGTGAAATCCGGCCTAACGATATCCTGACAAAATTGTGCAGCACCTGGGGATGGTGGAGTGCTTCTCGACCAACACTCCTGATGGCGCCCTTGAGCAGGCGGCTTGAATGAGGCACAAGCACTTAGACATAAAGGTTCCGGGAGAAGTGAGAACCGTAAGCAAAGCGGGTACCACGAGTAGCATTCCAGGGGGCCTTCAGAGGCTTTAAGGCAGCCAATTGCAACCATAGTGGGCGCGAGACGAGTGTTAATAGCCTCGTGTGAGTTTAATGGATTATCAGCGCTGGATATGAGCGAGCTGCGGAGTAGTATAAGCGGACAGGTCCGGGGGCATCATGAAGGAATTTAAACGAGCGACAGGGAGATCCAACTTGCCATTTTGCAAGTTCGAGCGATAGAGATAGAGTTTTGCCGTTGCTCAGATCGGCCGAGCCCTCCAGTACAGAAGAGAAACTGCTCGAATAGTCGGCACACGAAAGTTCGGGCCGGGTAGTGTTACACTTCTTGGCTATAAGACTTCTATAATCCTCCTGCAATCACAGCAGTGCTCTTCAAAAGCTTCCGCTCCCACTTTCCTACATCGGGATTTTAATACATCTCATTCAGTGCGCTCCGGAGGCTAACCTGTGTCCTGGAAAGGCTTGTCCAGCCATGTAGAAGCCGATCGGGCGGCACCATTCCCCCATTAGGTGATTGACAAGCCTTTGGGGGCACAAATCGTATCCTCAGGCTGTGATCGTAACGTCATAGGATGCACCGCAGTAACCTTCTTCGAGTTCGGAATCTCCTCCTCCTTGACCATCTCGTCAAACATGGTCCGATCCGTCAGCTTGGAATCATACGCCGCCTCACTATCCAATGCATAAAGCAGAATGTGCGGCTCCGTCCACGACGATCCGAAATCCACAGTCTTGCCGTCCCTGTAATTATCCAGCCGAATATCCATGTTGTATATCCGCTGCCTATTCAACGCCATGATATCCAGAAGGACCCTTTTCAATCTCTTCTCGTCAACACCACTATCCGGAGAGGCAAGGTCCTTGACGATAGCCCTGGGCCTAAGCCCTCCTATTGTCGAGCGCTGATATTGTAGATCGACGCTATCCAGCCCTAGATCAATGTTGCGTTCTTGGAGGATCTTCTCGTCTTGTTTGCGAAGAAAGAAGAAGCCATGGCAAGGGACGGCAACGTCTCTTAATTTCCCCTTCTCCATAGCTTCGTGTATTCGTCCGTAGGCTCGGCATTCCGCGTAGAATGGGTCGGTGTAGTATGAGATGGTCTCTAATGGAGTATCTTTGCCGATGAGAGGTTCCCAGAAGTGGTCGTGGCTCATGGGATCGTGGAACTTGAACTGCATTCCCGTCAGCCAGCAGGGAAGACAGATTTGTGTCACATCGCATACCACTTTGATGGCGTATTCCTGATTCTTTACTTTTGCGCGGAAGACACAACCCTCTGTCGACGTGCTGTCATCGAGCCTATCTAACCACTGGATGCGAGAGGCGTGATGCTGAAAAATGTGAAGCTTCGGGCCATCGCACAAGGGCAGCTCCTTGGGAATTGCACGTCGCCTGGGCATGCTGAGACGGAGGTAATCAGATACCGGCCACGCAGAGATAAAGGGGCACCCTCTCGTGGAAAAATCGTAGTTGATGGTGGCGAAAACTCGGGCAAGGCGGTCAACTATGATGTTATGTGAATAAAACGCTGCACGTCGCGTCCCAGGCCAACAGGTAGGTTGGCTTTCGCCGCGTTACTCGTGGTTGGAGATATAACACCGCGACCTGCTTGGATACGCCCATGATCCGTCGGGCCACAGGCGCAATGTCGCCGTCGAAGCACAGGGCAGGAAGATGGCGACGCGACGCGGAACGGGATGCAGATCGTCCGCCCCCAAACGCGCTGGAGAAACTCGTGGAAACGGCGCAGAGCCGGGATGCTGGTCGGCACAGCAGGCGGCGATGGCCTGCGTTAGGTACCTGCCTTCCTTAAGTGTACATAGGTCCCGCGCCATTTGCGAGCAGGGCTAGGGTGGGCATCGGAGTCGTGGCAATACCATAAGCCAGAAGGAGAGAACATGTGTGAAAGAATCATGGGTTGCCCGCTTGATCCGGTGTGGCGTTTATAGCGCATCAGGGCAGGGATGGCTGGATCAGCTAGGGGCTCCAAGAACGAGTTTGCCGATCCACTAAATGGGTGGCACTCGATCGATCAAGGGGAGCCCTGCACAAGACATCGCCAGTGCGAACTATTCTTTGAGCACCCCACTGTTATTGTACCTCCCGTGGTCCCTGCGCCAATGCTGTCTGCATGTGCCAACAGCGGCTGAGGCCTGGACTCATTGTAGCACTCGCCCCTGAAAGAATACCTGCAGCCAACATGGCTTCAACCGTCCATTCAGGGCCCGTCTAAAGCCTATGGAGCTTGTTCTACTGCACCATGCATGGGATCACTCCATATCACCATTTCCCGATTACCCTTTTGGGTAGTCGGCAACCCAAGCCTTGATATTCCCTTGATATCTACCTCTATCATGTCACCAACCAGGCTGTGGATGAAACAAGCAATCCTGTTATTAATAAGGCCTGATATGTCCGCCTCATTCGAATCTCAGCAATCTGCCTCATCATTTTAAACCTCCCCCGTGTTCCTGGTCCAGTCACCCTAGCATCCCCAGAGCCTCACTTCTAAGCAGCATGGCCTCCAGCCTCTCCCAGCAAGACCCCTCCCGCGAACCCCTCGCCATCCGCGACGCCACAAANAACCTCCCCCGTGTTCCTGGTCCAGTCACCCTAGCATCCCCAGAGCCTCACTTCTAAGCAGCATGGCCTCCAGCCTCTCCCAGCAAGACCCCTCCCGCGAACCCCTCGCCATCCGCGACGCCACAAAAGCAGACCTCGACGCCATCACGTGGATCGTCAAGGCCGGCTTCCCCCACGACCCAGGCTGCACCTACAAGTTTCCCTACCGCGACGAGCACCCCGACGACTTTTGTCAATGGACGAGGCTCGAGTACGAAGAGTACCTCAACCAGCCTGACAAGTATGCCACTCTTGTTGTCACGGCGCCCGTGGCTGGCCCGGATGGGCGCGTCGTCCAGCAGCCCGTCTCCATTGCCGTGTGGGACCTTGCCGTCGAGACAAAGTCCACAGGTGGAGGTGCGCAGCCCTATTGTCTCTTGTCTCTGTCACTATCCCTTCTTTTCCCTTTGCCTTCTCGACCCCCTTGTATCACACATATACATGTACACAAGGCTGACCAAGGCCGACTCAGATCGAGGCATCAACCAGAGACCCGACGCAAACCCCCAGCACATGAGGGTCTACGCCGCCGCCGCATCCCGCGGCTTCAACGACCACTTTACAAAGTACAGCAACAGCCAGGTCAACCTGTGGATGCTCGTCACGCACCCCGGCTTCCGCCGCCGCGGCGCCGCCACGATGCTGTGCAACTGGGGCGAGGAGGAAGCCATCCGGACGAGGCGCATCCTGACCGTCATGGCGAGCCCGATGGGCAAGGCTCTGTATAAGAAGCTGGGGTACGAGTACTTGGGCGCGGTGACGGCGCAGGTTGAGGGGGAGAAGGAGAATGTGGTGATTGACATACTGGAGAAGAGGGCGATTGATATAGCGAAGAAGGTGTTGATTGATATGCTGGAGAAGAAGGCGCAGTAGTTCGTGACGTGTAGGTTGGGATCTGGCATTTATGAGTAGGATGACAAGTTTATGAACCTGTTATCTTCAGATGATATAGGTCGTGAAACCTTTTATCTTCCCGCCATGAACCTCCTGTCCCGGTCCTCCAGTTGGTCTTTATCGCCCACTCTTGGAATGGGCTATATAGCGTCCTCTTATTCAGATATTGCCCTGGCATGCCAATTTGCCGTCCCTCATCTCAACCTGCGCATGTTAATGTAGCTTACGATGTGTCGCATGGCCCAACGGACTACCTACAGGCGAAGAAACCAGGGTTAGGAGCCTATCCAAGAGCCGGCTCCGACGGGTACAAGCGCCCGTCAATCTCTTAGCTCAGCGTGATGCATCAAAATCGTCTCCCATGACTTGAACCCATCATTGACCTCTCTCGCCCACCATAGCTGCCTCCTCTGCAATCAACGACCCGGTCCGCATCCTCACACCGTGAACCGTCATTGGCCTTATTCTGACCAGCCTGTCCCCATCCTCCTAAGTCGCGGCCTCTCCGGCGACTTGTGGGTTGCGCTTTGTGCGGAACCCTAGGCGGCGGGACAGATTCTTTCCCCAGCCACATCACCTCAACCTCAAGAGCCATCTCATCAAGCGCCTCGACTACCTTGCCTCTTACAAGAAGTCCCAGCTGACTCCCCAGAGTCCGACGCTGAGACTCAGGATCCCGAGAGACAGGAGTCGGTGGACGGACCTGTCGTCGGCTCTTTCACTGGTCGCCGAGCCAGCCACGAGTTCCAGGGGACCTCGCTCAACAATCGCAGGAGCCGGCACTTCTCTGTTCAATGCCTCGCAGGCTGACATGACTCAGAAGGCAGGGGTAATCCCAGGCCAAGACGATGGTGTGCCAGCCGCTCTTACCTCCCTGGGTTGTTCAGAAAATCTAACGAACCAGGCCTCCAACTTCTCCTCTAAGCCATCAGTCCATGAACCGCGATTCCACGACACCAGCTGGCAACATGATCCCCGACAAGTACCGCAACCCTCCCCAGGCGCCGCCTCTGTTCACCGCCACCCCCGAGTCGATTGCCGCCGAGACCAAGAAGCTCTGCGACGAGGCCAAGAAAGTCTTGGACGCTGTGGTGGCAAAAGTTTCCGCGGACAAGGCCAGCTTTGCCAATGTCCTGGAGCCCATGTTGCTGTTCCAGAATGAGGTCGCCACTCGGAGACGCACTTTAGCATTCTACCGCCATGTCTCCACGAACAAGGAGCTGCGAGATGCTTCCACCGAGTCCGCGAGGGTCTTCAATGACTTTGGCATCGAGTGCTCTATGCGAGAGGATGTCTTCAAGATGGTAGACGCCGCTTACGCAAGCCGGGCTGGCCAAGATCTCAACGAAGAGCAGCTGCATGCCCTTGAGAAGGAGCGCCAAAATTTTATCCGAAATGGTCTGCGGCTGCTCGCTGGTCCCAAGCGAGACCGATTCAAGGAGATCCAGAAGCGTTTGAGCGAGCTCAAGATCCAGTGCCAGACGAACCTGAACGAGGAGAAGGGTGCCATCTGGTTTACGCCCGAGGAGCTCAAAGGAGTCCCTGCCGACGACATTGATATCGACACCCTGGAGAAGGGTACTGGAGAGAATGAAGGCAAAGTCAAGCTCTCTTTCAACTATAACCATTCCTTCCCGCTCATCAAGCATGCCATCAACGCCGACACCCGCCGCAAGTACATGATCGCGGAATCTAACAAGGTAACGCCCTTAACGTTGCATGGATTAACTCGCACTAATTCATGCAGGCCAACATCAATGTTCCCCTTTTCCAGGAAGTCATTACCCTCAGAGACGAGGCCGCCCGTCTGCTCGGATATGACAGCCATGCGAGCCTTCGGATTGAGGAGAAGATGGCCAAGAGCCCCGCTGTTGTTGGAACCTTCCTTGGCGACCTTCGAACCCGGCTGGCCGCTGGCGGAGAGAAGGAAATCAACAGCCTTCTGGAGTACAAGAAGAAGGACTACGAAGAGCGCGGCCTCCCAGTCGACGACAACTTTTACATGTGGGACACATCCTTCTATTCGCGTATCCAGAAGGAGAAGGAATATAGCGTGGACGGGACCAAGATCTCCCAGTATTTCCCTATGGAGTCTACCTTTGCGGGCATGCTCAATATCTTCAAGGAAATATTTGGATTCGTCTTCGTTGAGTTGAAGCCAGAGGAGCGAGCTCGGCTGAGCCCCACTGGCAAGGCAGAGGACATCGTATGGCACGAGGATGTCTTGATCTACAGCGTGTGGGACGATGAGGCTTCGGGCGGCAACTTCTGTGGCTACCTGTACCTGGATCTGCACCCGCGTGATAACAAGTATGGCCACAACGCCAACTTCAGTCTCGAGCCAGGCTACGTCACCGAGGACGGCAAGAAGCACTACCCGGTCACTGCTCTTGTCTGCAACCTCAGCAAGCCATCACTAAAGAAGCCCTCATTGCTCAAACACCATGAGGTCAAGACCGTGTTTCATGAGCTAGGGCACGCTATGCATGACTTGGCTAGTCGTACCCGCTACAGCTGCTTCCACGGAACTTCAACTGTGCTTGACTTTGTCGAGGCGCCCTCTCAGATGCTGGAGAACTGGTGCTGGACCCCCAGTGTACTCAAGTCGCTGTCCAAGCACTGGGAGACCAATGAGCAGATCCCTGATGAGCTGATTGAGAAGCTGGTTTCCACCAAGCGGCTCAACTCAGCCATTGGCGCACTCGGCCAGCTTACTATCGGCATTTTCGACATGACCGTGCATACGCCCGAGTCTCACGAGGCGGTCAAGCAGCTGAACGCTGGCCGGCTGTGGAACGAGCTTCGACACAACATCTCTGGAACCAAGGGTCCCGAGGACCTGGGAGAAGGCCTGTAAGTATTGACTGACAAGATGACTCGTCGATGATCGATAGCTAATGCGGAAGCAGGGAATGGGGCAACCGACATGCCGGTATTGGACACTTCATTGGTGGTTACGACGCTGGTTACTACGGTTACCTCTACTCGGAGGTGTTCTCCCTGGACATGTTCCACTCATTCTTCGTGAAGAACCCGATGGACGGCAAGGAGGGACGCAGGTATCGCCACACAGTCCTGGAGAGAGGCGGTAGCATCGACGAGATGGACTTCCTGAAGGAGTTCTTGGGCAGGGAGCCTAGTTCGGAGGCCTTTTACAAGGAGCTTGGTCTGTCTTCGTCGGCGTGAGGAAAGAATGGGATCTATAAGCTATAAGATAACGGAGGAAGGGAATTTATCCGACTCAATTAACTGATGTGAGCTCCCTCTCTTCGAACTTGGAGAGTTTATCGGGCAGCAATGTAGTCGAAGTGATGCGAATAAGCGCACCCGAGTGTGTATATCCAAAGGATTCCGAAACGGCAGCATGGCATCCCCCAGCCCTGTTTTCCACACGGGCTTGTCAAGGAGGGGCTTGCCACCAGCCAAGCGATGCAGCCTTTGATATCCTTGCAGCCTTTGACCACTCTGCCCTACCCATTCTCGCTAGGCGGCTAACCCTTGCTGCCCCCTGGAGGTGCCTTGACACGAGCCCACAAACTGCAACTGCAAGGCGCCCGCGTTGCGTTGCCTCACTAGCGCGGCTAGCCACTTTATTTCTGTAGACCAAGCCGCGGAGAGGACATTTGCAAGGGTGATTCTTCTGAGCGGCTCAGAAGCCAGGATTGCCAAAGTCAACATTTCGTTTGCTGGGCTCGGTGGGGACTCCGACAGCCTTAGGAGCTCAGTGTCCCAAGTTTGTCGTCATCAACGCTGTTTTCAGGCCCAATTGAACGGGTACCGCCTCTATATGGTGTTTACAATGCCCGAAGCTGCTCTATCAACTGAAGAGTCTTATCTAGAACCTATTTCCATCATGCCGGACAGCGCAGCGGACAATTCGAGATACGTACAACAAAGCATCCCAACCACAACATGCCCTTGCAAGCCATGTTGGCCGTGAGGTGACCATCAAGGGCGGTCGAAACCCGGCCTGCTCCACTACGGCGACCAAAAGAACTCGACCGCTAGCGAAAGCAACACCAACTTAGGAATTCGTCGTGACATGTCGTGGCATAAGTCACGGAACTTGAGGTACGTGAAGGCTGACAGAGTATTGCGGGGTTGTTCGCACACGGGAGTGCCTCGTCTACTCCCACCCCCTTGGTAGTGGCCGGGCCTCGGCGTGACACCCACACCAGCCGCGACTGCGCCGGCCGGGTCTTGTGGGCTTGTCACATCGCAGCCGCCCCTTCTGACCCTCACGGCCGACTGCGCAATTACCTGTCGGCTCGGGTACCTAGCCAGCGCCTTCCGTACAGTAATGGCATCAAATCAGGCCGGTCTCTAAAATGACCCTGGCTGACACGAGCGACAAGACCTCACTGCTCTTATCTGTGTCTTGGCCGTGCCGCCAGCGCGGCGTTGCCAGGGGTCAAAAGCAAGGTGAAGCGGAATTAGTGGGAAGGGATAGACAAAATAAGCCTGATATGCTGACATAGAAATTACCTTTAAGATGTACTCATTTTTAAGTAAATGATTCTGGATGTGCATATTGCTAGCCCGGCGTTCCACACATACAACTAGGCAAACACGCATACGCAAGCAAGGCAAACTTCGCAGGTGATAATCCTGAAGTTATGCTATTTGACACATCTCGCTTCGTCAGCCGGATCTTGCCGCGTCCTCTTTCTCCATCCATCTCTCTCTTTCAATGCCCCGGTTTAGCTAAACCCGTTGCCGTGTGGCGCCTGTCTTGCATCGCTATACGGCCATTGGCTCATGGTCGCCACAACTCAACTGGGCTCTATTCTCGGGGACCAGATGGGGGTTATCTCACGTGTTTCACAGAGGACTGGGCACTTGGCCCTCGTGCTCGTGGGTGTTGGTTACACGACCCGGAGAGAAACACGTTGTCCCCCCAGGCATGCTTCTTTGTGTGCGTATGCTTGTGCGCCTATTGTTTCGTGCTTATGCTACGTGTGCACTATATACGTGTGTGTGTGTGTGTGTGTGTGTGTGTGTGTGGCGATGTGAACAAAAAAAAAAGACAATTTGGACTGAACCTCCTTGGTCTCTGAGCATCATCATCTACGGATTCTCGTCCATATCAAGAGGGATACACTCCCATCCTTTTGTCTTTACCCCTCCTCTCAGCCTGCAAAAGCTGCATATATTTGGGGGCCATTACGCCTTGCAGCCTAATCGAGGGACCACACTTGGGCAACCAAACCAGGCTCTCAATGGATATAAAAAAAGTGCATGCCTGCTGTTGACGAACCGCGAAAGGGAAGCTCAGAAAATAGACAGAACTCCAACGAAAAATTCGCCATGGACTCGCTGACCAAGCTGGGCCTCCCGCCCTTCCTCCAGGTCATGAACTCGACCTCGTCGCCCTTCAACGCCAGCGAGTCCT
>JAVIXY010000458.1:0-13838 GCA_033030565.1 Fusarium nematophilum | reverse complement strand
CTATCGATTCGATTCCCGTTCGTAAGATGTCCATCCCTGGCCGAAGGCGCCTACGAACTGAGGCTCATGACGATCCGGCTAGGGGGTATAGGTGCCCTCTTCTCCTTGGGTAATTTATTGAGAGACGGTTCACAGAACGGGGAAAGTCGCTATCCATGCAACCGATGGCTAAGATACCCCCAATCTGCGGTTCTTCGTATTAGCTAAGAGCACGCTCTAAGCCCACAATATTCACGCCCCGGACTTAAATAACGGCAGGGGAAAGAACTCGCTGCACTATATCGTCAAAGGCACCCCTTTCGATGACGGCTCCATATGTCTGGCACTTCACTACCCTAAGGAGCTCTATCTTCAACACCTCATAAATATTCGGGCTCAGAAGCAAGACCAAAGGAACCTGCTTAAATAGTTCGAACAAAGCCTGCACCGGCGTCACTTCGACGTCGAGGGAAGTGAGCGAGCATGCTAGTCCGTATAAAGATTGTAACGTGAGGCTTGATGTCTGCCAGCAAACGTGGCTAGCATCTGGTGCTTGGCGGGATTCTTGTGGTCGGGATTCTGCAAGATGGCTTATTTGATCTACTATCGCGTTAAAAACTGATTCGGGGGCGCTCCGCAAGGCGAGACTGGATGCCATAAGTGTGTGCCCAGATCCCATCTCTGGTTCGGTTAGTGGCGAGCTGAGATGAAAATCAGAGTAGCGGAAGTGGCTCCAACAAGGGCTTTCCAGTCTAGAGGATTGTCAGCCATACCTGTTGCCATTCGAAGAACACGGAGCTCACGCCAGTACGAAGTCAATTGCTTGATGAATCTGCTCGGGACTCAGGTTGGATATTAACGAATAAATGCTGGACTGGTCATCATGATTGTTCCACTCTAGTCTCGACGTCCCGAAGCTGCTGGGAGGTGGTGCTGAGCTGATCTGGAAGCAATGGGTACGTGTGGCCTCATCCAGACGCAAAGTAAGCGACATGCCCGGTTCATCGAAACTGGTGGTCCCAAAATGAGCTGGGAAGTGGAGTTCCTGGAGTCCTGCCGGAGAGCACGCCTCCAGTTGACGTCTCATAGCATCATTCTGGGCCTCCAGAGCCGTAGCTTCTCTCACAGTAGCATCAATCTTTTCCCGTAGCTGTGCAACGGCGAACTCTAGCTGCCTAACCAGATATGCCTTGCGCTGGCGATGATTGATCTGCGCTTGGCGTACCTGTTGACGGCGGCGGTTTGCCTTAGCCTCGTTTGTCGCCTTACCCTCTATAACCGTGGTTGATGACTGGCTGTTTTTATCTGCCAACAAAGCGAAGTTAGCCGCGAATATTCACGATCATGGGGCGGAGCTATGTTAAAGAGGACTGACCGACAGGAAATTTTGGCGACATTGGTGATGTTGTTTTCGACAAGGCTTGTTTGGACCACTTCCAAAACGAGCCCAGTGAGAACTTGCCAGTACCTTCTCGATCAGCCATTTTGTGTATGGTTTCTCTGCGCCTTGGAAACGTAGATGCCAGTTCACCTCGTAGACGGGAGACTTCGAGATTTCATGTTAGCCTTTTCACTCATGACAAATCTTCTCATGTATGACTTTAGTTCGTCGGACTACAGGGCGTTGGGGGCAGGGAAGGACGACGGTCGGCACCCCATCCCGGAAAGCCAGTGCCGGATGACATCGGAGCCTTGGTCTTTTTCAGGGGCCTCCGTGTGTCGTGGATCACCAAAGCCTTTCAAGCCTTTCACCTACAGTGGGGGGCAAGAGGTTTGAATCACCCTGATTTTACACGCCCCCTGACTAACCCGATTAGGACGCTGATTTTTGTGCCGCTTTAATTTTCCAGGCATTGACCCCTAGTAATTCTTTGAATTCAGGGCTGAAATTTAAAAGCGGCANCACGCCCCCTGACTAACCCGATTAGGACGCTGATTTTTGTGCCGCTTTAATTTTCCAGGCATTGACCCCTAGTAATTCTTTGAATTCAGGGCTGAAATTTAAAAGCGGCAGCAAAAGAATACCTAATCGGGCAGTGGGCGCCAAGTGGGGCTAAGTCTGGGTGATTCAAACCTCTCGCACCCCACTGTAAATCAAGGCACGACCCCGACCAGACATGATCCTAAAATGACGCAACCTTTTTATTTAAAAAAAACTCGCATTATTATTGGATGCAGAGCGTTAAGGTGGAGCGCCTTTGGAATCGGGTATCCCGTTCGTGCGCCACTTCGTGCGCAGCCAATGAAAGCTGAACATCATCTTCGTCACCGCTTTACCTGGGAGGTACCGGTACATAGTAAGACTCCTCCGTTCACTCACGCTCCCCTTGCAGATGTATGCCGATTACTCGGTCCCGTCCCCGCCTTGGCTGTCCGCTTTTGCCTCTTCTCCAGGCTCACTCATAATGGCCAGATGCAAACTAACGCCGCCGCGTTCGCCGGGCATCCAAGCTGTCACGGCCTGAAATTACGAAAACGGATGTACGTAGCGAACTAGTTCCCTTTAGGGTTAGCGTCTCCGGGCGGAATAAGTATCCATCCATCCACCCAGAAACAGTTGCGCTTTGACAGCGCCCTCCACATTCTATACACAATCCCATTGAACAGTCTCTAAATCGACTGCATTCTGCGTCGATGCGCTGCGCGTCTGCCCCCATATCATCCTCAGCGTCATCGCGCGAGCACAAGTCGATCCCATCATGGGCACCTCTGCTCTCCCTTTCGGCGTGGTGGCGCTTTCGGCCTGCAGCTACACCCTGCTCTTTCGCACCGTACGCATCCGTAGTCCTCCATCCTCAGCAACCCACGCCCGCGCTCAATTGAAGGCCATTTCTGCCGGCCACGCCGCGCTCATGGCCGTCCTCGCAACCATCGTCCTCCGTCAGCCACAGTGGACGACACCAGCCCTGCCGCCCAGCCGGGCGTCGACGGAGCCTACACAAGATGGGAACCTCGCCGATTCGGGGAATTGGCTGATCCAAGGTCGCAGCAGGCTGGCCAACTCAGTCACCGCCTGGGAGATGGGGTACCTTTTGTATGACACATGGGCCATGAGCCGGGCATTGCCCAAGGCACCGACATCTCCCGTCTTCATGACACATCACGTCCTCCTCGTCTCTGCCCTGCTCTGCCTCCAGGTCTTCATTGCCCGAGCCAAAGAGCGTGGGCTCTGGGTCATTACCGCCTTCCTGCTCATGAACGTCACCAATCCACTCCTTCACGCTCGATGGTGGCTCCGCAAGAAGGGCAAGGATTCGTTCCTGGCGGACGTTGTGTTTTGCGCTGCCTTTGCGGCGTCAAGGTTCGGCATTGTTGCCTGGGTCTTGCAACGATACGGAGCCTACCATGCGCTTGGCCCTCTCGAGGCATTCAAGCGCCTGAGGCTGCCTTGCAAGGCGGGAACGGCGACACTGGTAGGACTCAATGGCCTGTGGTGGATCGTTTTGGCAAAGGGAGCCGTCACGCGCTGTTTGGCAGGGTACGCACCCGGTGGAGCTGAGCGCCGGTCAGTAGACATGCAAGGTGATCGAAGCTAGATTGCTTCGTAGCCTCTGGGTATTACTAAAGTGCCACGCTCACCACCCTAAGCTCAAGGCGAAGAGAACAACCACCGTAGCAGCAAGAAAGGCCCTGAATACCCAGATCACACTCCTCCCGGCCCTACTCAGTTTTGCCCCGATGAAACCTCCGTCCAGATCCCTTCGGGGAAGGGGAATGGCAAGTAACATGACTACAGGACGGTGCGTAGGCTTCTCTCTTCCTTGGCGGGTGAATGGTCGATACCGGCAATCACAGCATCACCAGAGGATCACTCCCCTCCTGGGTGCATTGCCAGGCCGCTCCTCTTCTTCGGTTCTCGCAGAACCAGTCTCAAGACCACCGCAAGCACGATGCCCGTGATCCAAATGGCCCGCATGGCACCCTGCTAGCTCGTGCCCGTCTGGGTGAAGGCGGTAGCGATCTCGCCGCTGATGGCCTCGCCAACGTAGACGCCGACATAGAAGAAACTCTCGCCGACGAAGACGTTCCGCCACTCGACGAGGTCACTGATGATGCTGACGCTGAGGGCCTCGACAGCCGCCTGGCCGATGCCCATGCCCAACCGCGCACAGTAGACCTCAGCAAAGCTCCTCGCCAGGCCCTGAAACACGACACAGAGGCTCCACCATCCTGCGGCGACGCTCAGAGTCCACAAGCGCGCGGACGTGAAGTTGGCCACGAAGGCAACGGGCAGCGCCAGGAGGGCATAGACGATGCCAGTGCTGTAGCGGCCCAGCAGGGCGAATTGAGGCCCAGTGAGGGACAGGCTCTCGAGAACCGAGGACCGGAAGTAGGATAGGATGAACTTGTGCTACTGAGCGAGGAAGTCGACGGAGAGATAGGCGTGCATGAGGCCGAGCCATCGTGGGCCGCGGAAGACCGGAACCCTTGCCGCAGCCCCCGTAGTTTCCACTGTGCTGGAGATGACCTTCGACTCGCCAGCCAGCAGCACGGTCTCATCGCCCTGACCCTTCGCCGTGAGATCACGGGGAGCGGTCGACAGGGGCATGACTTTTGGGTGTCCTCAACTTGCGCCGTACATACAGAGTAGCGTCCTGGATTTGGGTGTTGTGGAATTATGGACACTGTGGGGATGGCTACCCCGGCTTTGCTCATGCAAAGTAGCATTGGGTTTCAGGGGTGGATGGCTAGATCGCAGGTCCAGCGCAGAGCACTGATTGCTACGTACGGTAGTAGCCATGCATCCACGAACGGTTTGCCAGCGCTCAACCTGGAAGGGAACCACCTACAGGTTACTTCTGACTGCGATTAGAGGGAGGCAATTGGCCCGCGTGAGGTCTTCTCCAGCCTCATGACGCAAGAGGTTTGAGGTCCGTGCCTGGGCGATGTGGAATCTTTCGCGCCCCGCTTCCGGCGCAAGCACGCTAGTGGTCAATCAAGTTCTGATCTCGACCGCGCTCGGCCTCACGCACGCCTATCTCTCCGTCGCTATCCTCTTCGTCAACTACTTCCTCGCTCGCTGTGGGACTCAACGAGGACCACCACAAACCAGATCAAAGAGACGACACTAAGATCCCTGTCTCGCCTCCAGAATAGCATCCACTTTGAATCCCTCGAGTTCACCCATCGACTAAATAACAATTGGTATTGTGTCGCGCATGTACTCAACGATCGGCTCAGAGATATACGAGTGACATGGGAGCACAGAAGTCAAGGTGGGGGAATGTAAGCGTAATCATCAGAAGCTCATACAAGACCTGCAAGATCCAATCGAGGAGTGACGGGGCGAGACCATGGCCCCTCCCAGTGCTTTCTGTACGTCAAGGCTTGCCTGGGCGGTGTCGGCCTTTTAAGCCTCGTTGAGTGGCGCTTGAGGGGACGTTTTCTACATCAATAACAAAGCTTCCACTGCACACGGCCATGGCCTCTGCGTTACGCGGTCTATCGGATACGTTCGCCTTTCATGCCAGCTCGGAGTCCTTCCTAGATTCGCATCTAGAGAGGCCGCCAGGGCAGAACGGATTGGATGGCAATCTGAGCGCCAACCGCCTCCTTCTGACTAGGCTGCTGAATCGCAATGTTGCGATAGTGTCATCTCACCGGGATATGCTCGCCGTTATGGGCCTGGACGAGCGCGAAGGCACTGATCAAAATGTGAACCCAGCCCCGTATTGCGCGACGGATGCATATGCCTCATTTATGGCCCCGTTTTTCCCCAGGCCCAATCTCCTGCTCTCGGACGGGCAGGCGCATTCCAGAATGCGGCATGTCTGGCAGCAGCGGATGCACCGCATGGTGCAAGCCCAAACCCAAGGCTTAGTAAGGAACATGGTCACGGAACACTTCGTTGAACTGGCGGGGTCTCAGATTGACCTCTACGAGTCCATGAAGAAGCTCGCATGGAAGCTGCTGCTGGGCCTGTTCCTGGGTCTGAAAGTCGACGATCCTGTGTTTGCCGAGCTCCAGCGGTTGCAGGAGGATGTGCTTCACGGACAGTTCAGCTTGTTTCCCGTGTCCGTCCACATCGGGCTCTGGCAGTCTCCGCGCAAGACGGGCATCGACGCAAAAGCAAAACTGCAGAAACTTCTAAGTGACAGGTTGAAGGAGTCTGCTCAGTCGGGGGCAGGGTGTCCCTTCGTCGCCGCCGGGATCCGGTCGACGCAGACCGAAGAGGAACTGGCCGAGATGGCCAACCACATGCTCCTGTTCACGTCCAGTCTGACGGCCAAGGCGCTGGCGGCACTGACGACGCCTCTTCTCAACATTTTTGCCTTTGCGCGAGGCGGAGAGAGGCTGTGCCACAAGCTCGACCAGCTGCCGGTAGCTGACCGAAGACCGATGCTGCGCAGCATTCAACTCGAGACCGAGCGGCTTAGCCCGCCTATCGCGGGCATTATGCGGCGTGTCATGAGCGACCAGTTGATTCCAGGCTCGGCTGACGAGGATGCTCCCACGATACACCTCCAGAAGGGATCAGATGTCTGGCTGTACTTTGTGCGCGGTGGACGGGACAAGAGTGTCTTTGGCGGCGGCGCGCTGCTGTTCAACCCCGAGAGATTCGTCAACGGTACGGACCCAGGACCCCAGCCGCTCGCCTTTTCGGCAGGGCCTAAGGCATGCCTTGGACGCGAGCTGGTGCGGGACGTGTGTTTGGCCCTCGGCGAGACGATGCTGGACTTGGGACTGCGGCTGGACGCGCAAGTTGAGGCCAAAGGCGTCCGAGCCTGGCTGGGATGGACGGAAGACGCGACCGCGGAAGACTGGGCGAGGGATATGCGGCAGCTGCCTGTGCAGCATCCCCGAGAACCCGTCATGGTCCAGGTCACGGTGGTTGAGCCCGGTCTCAGATCCGGCAGCTAGGTCAAGCACTCTCTATTCGAAGATACTTATACTGAGAAACGAGCTTGGGAAATATAGTAGATAGGGTCAATAGCCCCTGGCTTCAGTGTCGCTTGTCCCTCATCCTTCCGATCCACTTCTCCCACAGCCCATCCCACAGGCAGAAGAAGGGCTCAAAGTCCCCTTCACCGGTCCGATGATGCCGCATGTGCTTGTCCGCGCCGCCGCCCCAACTCCGCGGCAAGAACTTGTCGTAGGCCCAAGGGAGGTCCATACCAGAGTGTATCTCGACGAGCAGCCACACAAATATGGGCACGAAAACGGTGCGGGTGAGCACGTGGGCGCCGATGATGTTGAGGCAGAAGTTGGCTAGCAGAACGAGCCCCAAGCGCTCAGGCACCGATAGCTGGTTCGTCACCTGCGGGTGCAGCTGGGCGTCGTGGGCGTGGTGCGGTGCGTGCCATCGGCGCAGGGCAGGGACGGCGTGGAGAGCGAGGTGTAAGAGGAAGAACAGGAAGTCGTATATGATGAAGCTCGCTACCAGCTCGAGGGCCAAGCGCCGTGACGATGGCGCGGCCGCCGGCAGAGCGCGGACGAGCTGGAGCGGCGACGAGGACGAGAAGTTGTGGAATGTTGGCACCAAGAAGCTCCGTGGAGGGGGGCGGAAGGCTCCTAGAAGTGGGGAGGCGACGCTTCCTTGGGGGACATGGTCGTGGTAGCCTCCGGAGGCAAGCATGTCAGCGAGGGGGACGTCGGCGAACTTCTTGATCATGCTGAGATCCATGGCCAGGAGAGGCAGCACATAGGTCACGATCTCGCCCAGGCGGCGCGACGGGCGGCGCATGCCCCGGGGCTTCAAACGCGTGGCATCGCGGGGTCGCAGCCTCCATCCCGGGTGCTTGAGGAAGATGACAGTCATCCACACCTCGATGCCGGCGTAGAGCGAGACAGTCCACAGCGTCTCGAAGATCGACCACCGGTAGACGGTCGACTGGCGAAGAGCCAGCCAGGTGTGCTCCAGCGGGGTCTCGTAGAGCCAGGAACAGAGAACAGCGCTGGTAAACAAGGTCCCAAGCAGCAATCGAGTCCTGTTGACCGCCATGGACTGTGTGCGCATGGTTTCCGGTGCCTCGGTCATTGCACTGTGCCACGGGGCTACACAAGTTGTTGGATCGCAAGAATGGTGTGTTGAAGGTGGTTCGCAGCAGCGTCCCTTTGGGTCATGCCCAGGTTAGTTACTTTCTTCTCGCGTCTTTGTATACGTATAGGTATGCAAGGTTGCGCTCGGATTTTGATGCGGAGCAGCATGGAATGGATGAGCATGGTTAAGCCGAATTGGGTCTGTGTGGGGTTATCGGGACCTAGATTTGTCATAAAAAAGCTAGCCAAATCCATAAAGTCTTCTGGCTGGGAAACAAAGTTCATAAAATAACGAAATGGATTGTCGCGACTTGATCTTGATTGCATCTAAAATGGGGGTAAGACCCCTGCAAGAAGTAACTAAGCTAAAAAGAACCACACTGGTTACAAATGCAAAGAAGTGAAGGACCCCGCTATCATACTATATCAAGTACACGGGTCGATTTCCGCCTGTGCTGCGTGACACAAGTCTCTGAATATTTCTGTTGTTGTCTTGGGGACAGATCGGCCTCTTTTTGGCCGTGAAATTGCGATTCAAGATCGTAGGCGAAAATTTTGTTAACCCACTATACCCCTACTCTCACTACGTCCTCCACAGGCTTTACAGCAGCTCCTCGAAGACGAAACGTGTCCGTTGAGGGCCACCAGGCTGCTTGCTGTGGTTGGACGTAATGCTCGACGCTGCGCTGCGATCGCTCAAGGACCGGCCATTCGCTGCTCTCTCACGCGCCGTCCCGCCCTCCGTTGCTCCCCTTCACATCACCGGCCTCGGGTTCCTCTGCGGCTTGGCCGCCTGCGGCCTTGCGGCTACCAACCGAGTCCCAGCCAGCATCTTCCTCTGGGTGCTCAACCGGGCGCTGGATTGCCTGGACGGCGCTGTCGCACGCTCGCGCGGCCAGCAGTCTGACCTGGGCGGCTTCCTGGACTTGCTGGCCGATTTCGTCGTCTACTCGCTCATCCCCATAAGCTGTTCTCTGGGCCAGCGCGCTCACCAGCCGCCAGCCCCCGCGGCCGATATGTGGTCGGACCTGCTCGCCATCGCCTTGCTAGAGGCGTCTTTCCACATCAACAACTTCGTCTTGTTCTTTGCGGGCACGGTATCGGAGAAAGAGAAGCACAATGGGACAACCAAAAGGGCCGGGGAACTGACCAGCATCGCCCTGCGGCCCGCCTTAATCGAGGGCTTCGAGTCTAGTGCTTTCTTCACTCTGATGCTGCTTGCGCCGGACCGTATATGCCAGCTATCGTACTTGATGCTCGCCGGGGTTCTCGTGGGCACTACCCAGAGAGTGTTCTGGCTGGTCTCCGCGCTTTCACAGCCGGGGCTAAAGGCTCTCGTACAGGAATGATTTCGGTCACAAGTTGTCATGTAAAATATAATTGATCTACAGGGAGGCTCGCTGGACCTACCCCTTTGCTCCGAGTTTCTCGACGAATGCGCCCACATCCCCGTTACAGCCTGCGAGAGCAGACTGTCCATGATGACTTCCCATCCGGTCTCGGGCTGGTCGAGGATGGCAACTGGCAGCTCGATCCTGTTCTCCCTAATGTAGGCCCGCAGCTGCACCAAGGTCGTTGGGGTCGTGTATCCGGTTTAACATCAGGCTTGTCGCATCAAGGATTCCAATCCCAACGACATGAGCTTAAATAGCTGTGCCCGAACACCTGGCTGTTCAATTTCTTTTGTTCTTTGGATAATTCTCATCAAATGACTGGTGCCATCTCTGATCCCTGTGGACCTAATTGTCTGACCACCCATCTGACACTGGTTGGCATCAGAAGCCCTGGTATCATCTGTCACGTCCGAGTGGTAACCGTCGTCCTCGTCAAACACAGTATCATCACCGCTATACCGGTAGCCGTCATCCTCGTCACTGTCTTCTTTTTCTTGGTCTATGCCATTTTGACTCCTGCTCCTTCTAACGAGGTCATGGCTCTTGAACCGAGATGTGTTGGGGTCGTCCACTTCCTCGAGTAGAGGGTCTTCGCGATCCCTGCTCTTGGTCCTGTGGACGAGCACGGCCGGTCAACAGGAAGGCGATACGGAATGCCAAGATCAGACCGTACTATATTGTGTGAGTAATGCTGCTTTTGTTTCTTGTTTCTTTCCTTCCATTCTCTTTCAGCTGTCTGTACGTTCTGGGCTCTGGCTGACACGCAAGGCAGGCCCAACGTCTATGCCAGGAAACCGGAGACGGCGTCTTAAGGCTGTAGAAGCCCGACGCAAGGTGTTTATTCTAGACAGCCCCCGGCTAGCGATATTATCGGGTCTGTCTTAGGTACGAAACGTATTGACAATATGATAAAGGGACGGGGTATGTTGTATGGACGAGCATTTCAGTCGGAGTGATGATAATGGTATCCTGTTCCATTTCTGTCAACACTGAGTGATCAGTGGACATGCTTCCATTTGCTCCTAAGTAACGGGTAAAACAAACCCATCCTAATGACATCTATGTTCCCAACCGACGTGTTCATCATAAAAGTTCACTCTCGTTTCCATCGCGACCACCGTGAAACATCGCAATGCGAAAAAGATTGCCAACGCAGCAGGCTTTGCGGTGTATGTGTAAGACGCCGTGATAATGCCTCTCTATTGATACAGTTCCTGAAACCCGTGGAACAAATTCCTCCCAAATAGTGATCAAACGAAGTAGAGAAGGGGGAGTCCGGTCGGTCCAGCCAAAAAGGACGAAAGAAGTGTGTGGCTGTAAGATTCCGGCAATGTGGTCGGGTCGTGAGCGCCTGGGTTGGGTGAGCGCCTGGGTTGGGTGAGCGACCCAGGACGGTTTTGTGAAGATCCGGTACGGATAGAGGCAGGTAGATTAAATCGACGGCCGAATCGATGAGATGAGGGGGCGGTGTTATTGGCAGATGACTTCCAGGTCAAGGCCAGCTCGCAAGAACCCAGTATGGTTGTGATTCATGAGGTGCATGCGGAAACGGGTTGGGGGTGTGTTGGAGATGGGACTCGCATGTGCATATGCGCACGCGCGCCATCGCGAAGGCCTGGCAAGACCAGAGCGAACCTTGTCCATTGCCTGTGTAACCGAGGACGAGAGGTTGCTGCGCCCGCTGGAACCAGTCAAAGCCAAGAGTCATGTTGTTGTAGAGGCGGAGGCTGAAGCCGATGATTCCCAGAGGTTGAGCCGACGAGAGAAGTTTGTTGTTCGACCATCGCTGTGTTGTCCATCTGCTTAGCCTCGCTTGGGCAGAGGAGGCAGAGGGCGGCTGGGAGGCGGGCCGGGGCAAGGAGGGAGTTGCGAAGGTCACTGAGCAGGCATGTTGATTGTGGTGTGGTGTAGCTTGAGTAGCCTCGAATAGTTGTGTGGAGAGCCGAGTACGATAGGCTCAGTTCGTGATGTTTGGTAATGTTGAGTGTCGAGTAGTATCGAGTAGTATCGAGTAGTAGTGATAGTAGTTAGGTATATGAGAGAGTTGAGTGGCGCGAAATGTATTGCAAGGAAGCACAAGCTGGAAAGAGGCGATGGTGAGAATGATCAATAACTTCCTCGTGGGGAAGAGGGAGGTCGCTGCCGTTCTTGTATTCCTGGCCGGGTCTGGTGTTTGTGCCACCCAGTGAAAGGTAATCCGAAGTGAAGCAGCCCAGGGCGCAAGATACAGGGCACCATTGGGACAGGGAGAAGGGGAGTGCGGGAGTGTCTTCACGTCCGCTACTCCCAGGACAGGAACCATGATGAGCGCACCGCCACACGCCTGTAGGTCAGGTGCCCATTTTTGGCCATCCGATGCCGCCTTTCCTCCCAGAAGAACGAGAAGTTTCCCATCTTTGCTTGTCCGACCCGTCGCATGCCTTCTCGCTGTGCGTCCCACTTCGGACACCGAAACAAAAAGTGTTCCATGGTTTCTGCTGCTCGTCCGCAGTCGCACATGTCCGATTCTGCTGCTCGTCCGCAGTCGCACATGTCCGATTCTGCAGTTCCAATCCTGTGCAGGTAGCTGTTGATCCTAGCCATTCCCGTGCGAAGCTGGGAGAGCATGTCTGATTCGCGTCTCTTCAATCCATCATACAGGGAGCGCGTGTGTGTGCCTGGTAACGCTTTATCGATTCGCTTCGAAGAGTTTCCGACCTTATCGGGCAGAGACTTCTGCCGCTGCTGTGCGATCGCCAGTCTTGTCCGCGTGGAGCGAGCTTGGTATGCTGGTTTCTCCGGTCTGTGTTTTCCTCGTGCAGCTCTTCGAGCTTCCGCCTTTGCCTCGCTGCTCATGGGGAAGTCTTTGTCTCCGGATGGTACCCACAGCATCTTGACGATGTTGCCACTCTTCTGGAGTCGTTCGGCATGCCGGTGGACCTCCTGGACGGTGCATTGTCCCGACTGCTGTTGCGGCCGCGTGATCACTTCCAGTGCCGATCAGCTGCTCGCCATGACGGTCAACTGTCGATGTTGAAGTCCATCCGCCATGCATCTTAGTGCCATAGCTATAGCTTCCAGCTCTGCCGTATACACGTTCTGATCGTCTCTCGAGCCGATCGTAATCTAGTACCTAGCCACCACTTCGCCCGGTCCGTTGCTCAGAGTATCACGAACGATGCAGCCCATGCCTACCCTTCCTGCCTTCTCAGAAGCACTGGTTGCCACCAGGATGCCCTCCATCCTGCTGGCGGTTTCTGTCGGTAACCCTATCTCGGTCGAGGTCGTACACGATGGGCAGGCGGCTGTGCCATGGTGGTAGGGTATATGCCTGGATTGTCTCCATCCGCTCAACTGTATTTCCTTCTTGCGCCAGCGTGAGCTTCTTCATCCGTGACACATATCTCCGGCTGCTTGACATTTTAAGACCCGCGAGTGGATGCGTCCTTGATAGAGTATGCAGGTTGATGTAGAGCCTAGTGCCGGCTCGAACATGACGTTCCTGTATCGTTGGGATGCTTTGCTTCTGCTTCCGCCACCGCCGTCGCTCTTGTTCGGAAGGCGCCTGTGATCGCTTGGGCACCTACCTTCTGGGCTCTATTCAACCAGCTCAGCTCTCTTATCCCGCACGCATGCGTCCACACGGTAGAGGCATAGTCCATGGTTGGTGCCACCGTAGCCGTGAAAAGCTGCCTTGGCGTCCGAGGCGACAGCATCTTGAGCCGTCTCAGGCACATGGCCGCTGACAGCCCTTTAGCTGCTGCTCTGGCCATATGTTCCTTGTACCGTAGCTTCGCATCCATCACACTCCCAGGATCTTGGCACTTTGCGTCGGTTTAACCTCCTTTCCCTTGATCACGAATGACGCATCGCTGGTGCGGTCGGCCCTGGAAAACCTAGTCCTTCCCGGGAAGCCGCCCGGCCGGCCGTGGCTATGCCTTAACGACCCCGTCAGCCTTATGCTTCTTCTGGAGACCTTCCCACAGGAGTACCACAGCCCCGACCAAAGGCTGTAACGGTGCCGCCCCGCATCCGGTACGGGCCATACGGTCGTGTAATCCAAGTTGGCACCTTTAGCCAGCCGCAACGGGCACCTATTCCCCGTCTCTAGGCTGACCGACATGCGCCTCCGTCCTCTCGAGCCAGAATACAATCTCCGCAGGTCTCTGTGGGCAGCCAGCCAGGGGCGCCACCCCGTCGGCACCTACGTCCGACGACCTGAGTGCGAATCAGGCCCTGTCCAGCTCCCTGCCTTCTGGTCACTGTATCCTGATACGGCCCACCGGCACCCCCGGGCGCGACCCCGGGTCCGGCTTCCCGTTACCGCGAATCGTCTCCGAAACGCGGCAGACCATGTCTTGCAGATCGGAGACGAGAACTGTCTCACCGTCCGTGGGGACAGCATTTTCAGTCTTCTCAGACACATGGAGGCCGAGAGCCCCTTGTACCGTAGTTTCGCGTCCATGACTACCGTAACGACTCACGAAATTCAGAACGCCTCGTGGG
>JAVIXY010000457.1:0-13915 GCA_033030565.1 Fusarium nematophilum | reverse complement strand
TTATTTTTATTTTTAAAAAGCCAAATAAATTTTTTAAAAATCTAGAAAAAATACGATCTTATGACTTTTTTATTTGAATTTCTAAAATTAATTCTCTAAAATTCCTAGAATTATATAGCTGATTTTAGGAAATTGAAAATTATTACTTTTAGCTGTACAGTATAAGTGGCCCATTCACTGATTTGGTCCGCTCACTGATCATGTACGTTAATCGTGGGATTTACAGCGAGATTGTGACTGAAGCGGGAACGTCCAGCACCTGCACTGCTTGCACGCCGACTCCGCCATTATGAGGGTGATTGAAGTCATTATCGACGTACGGATTCCTACCTCCTTCAGAATTCTATTTGATTAACCCGCTGTATAGGGCTTTAAGTCTTACGCCGTGCGCACGGTGATATCAGGATGGTAAGTATCGTCGACACCGATGCAGCCATTGGGCGCGAGTAACAGTTTCAGGGACGAGAGTTTCAACTCCATCACCGGCCTTAATGGCAGTGGTAAGTCGAACATTCTCGACTCCATTTGCTTCGTCCTCGGGATTACGAACATGTCCACCGTTCGAGGGCAAGGCCTCCAAGTATGATTGCTAGCACATGATTTGTTGAGTGAGGGGCTGATGAGACGCGCAGGATCTCATTTACAAGGGCGGTCAAGCTGGTGTCACCAAGGCCAGCGTTACAATCGTTTTCGATAACGGAGACAAGAAGCAGTCGCCGATAGGATTTGAGGAATATGCCACGATCAGCGTGACGCGGCAAATAGCCCTTGGCACCACCTCGAAATACCTGATCAACGGACATCGGGCACAACAACAGACAGTTCAGAATCTCTTTCAGTCCGTGCAGCTGAACATAAACAACCCTAATTTCCTCATCATGCAGGGCAGGATCACAAAAGTGTTGAACATGAAGGCGGTAGAGATACTGGCCATGATTGAAGAAGCTGCAGGAACGAGAATGTTTGAAGACCGAAGAGACAAGGCATTCAAGACAATGGCCAAGAAGGAAATGAAGGTGCAGGAGCTCAAAGAGCTGCTGAAGGACGAAATCGAACCGAAACTTGAGAAGCTTCGGAATGAAAAGAGAGCCTTCTTGGACTTCCAGCAGACTCAAAACGACCTCGAGTGCCTCATGCGTGTCGTGGTCGCATACGACTACACGAGATGTCAGGAAAAGCTGGCGCAATTAGCTGCAGATCTGAGGTGCAGGGAGCAACGACGACAATACCTTCAGGACTCTGCTACCCGCCTGAAGAGTGAGATTGCTCACCTGGGGGAAGACGTTCAAAGGGTTCGATCACAACGCGACAAGGAGCTCAAAAAAGGTGGCAAGGCACAAGAACTCACAGAGACTGTCAAAAAGTACGCCAATGAGTTAGTGCGACTCGCCACAGTCATGGAATTGAAAAACTCAAGTCTCGATGAAGAAGAGGAGAAGAAGATGACAGTAGAAAAGACTGTCGCAGAACTGGAAGCAGTACTCAGGGACAAGATAGTTGCATTCGATAATGCGAAGGCCATGTACGACGCAGCAAAGGAGGATTTCGCAAAGCAGACCCGGGACGTCGAGTCAAAGGAAGAGCTCCTTCAAACCCTGCAGACCGGTGTAGCTTCCAAGGATAGCTCGAGAAACAGCTACCAAGCGCAGCTCCAGGATGCGAAACACCGTGCTACAACAGCTGCCACGGAACAAGAGCAAGCCAAGCTCAAGATCAAACACTTGCAATCTCGCGTGAAGGAGGAAGAGCCGCGGGTCAAGAAGGCGAAGGAGCACAACAACGGCCTCCTGCGTGACCTGGATGACATGAAGGTAGAAGCTCAGAAACTGGAGAAGGACCTGGAAAAGCTTGGGCTTGAGCCTGGCCAGGAAGAGGACATGTTGAAACAAGAATCGGCTCTGCAGCAAAGCTTGCGGAATCTGAGCCAGAAATCTGATGAGCTCAAGCGACAAGTTGCCATTATCAACTTTAGCTATGCGGATCCTGCTCCAAACTTCGACCGCTCCAAGGTCAAGGGTCTGGTTACGCAGCTTTTTACCCTCGACAAGGAACACATCAAGGCGGGTACCGCCTTGGAAATATGCGCCGGCGGACGCCTATTCAATGTCGTGGTCGACACAGAAGTCACTGGCACTCAGCTGCTCCAGAAAGGCAAGCTACGGAAACGCGCGACAATCATCCCTCTAAACAAGATCGCTGCCTTCAAAGCGTCGGCCGAGACCGTTGCGACGGCGCAGAACATTGCCCCTGGTAAAGTCGACCTGGCACTGTCCTTGGTCGGATATGACGATGAAGTAGCCACTGCTATGGAGTACGTATTTGGCAACATCTTGATTTGCGCAGATGCCGACACCGCGAAGCGTGTCACCTTTGATCCCAATGTAAGGATGAGGAGCATCACTCTCGAAGGAGACGCCTACGACCCTTCCGGAACTTTGTCGGGCGGCAGCTCTCCAAACTCCAGTGGCGTCTTGGTGACCTTGCAGGAGCTCAACAGCTTAGCTCAGCAACTCATAAAAGCAGAGCAGTCATTGAAAGAGCTTCAGGTTAAGATAGCCAAGGAAAAGCCAAAACTGGATCAGGCTCGCCGGGTCAAACAGGAATTAGATCTGAAAATTCACGAGATCAAGCTGGCTGAAGAGCAGATCAGGGGCAACTCATCATCTGCTATTATTCAAGAAGTGGAGAATATGAAAGCAACGATTAAAGAGCTGCAAGAGAGCATCTCGGATGCAAAGTCGCGCCAGGCGGAGGCCAATTCTGGCGTCAAGCAAATTGAGAAGGACATGAACGACTTCAACAACAATAAGGACGCGAAGCTGGTAGAGCTTCAGAAGAAATTCGACAAGTTGCGAACTGGCCTCAAAAAGAGGTCCAATGCAGTCAAAAATCTGCAGAAAGAGCTTCAAAGGGCACAGCTGGATCTGGAGCAAGCTGGCAGCGATTTGTCAGCCACTCGAGAGCAGTTACAGGAGGTTGAACTTGGTATCAAAGTGGAGAAGCAAGAAGTTGAAAATCTTGCGAAGCAGCGGGCTAGGCTCAGCGACGCTTACGAGACCGTTCAGGCGCAGCTTGACGACGAGCGCGCCGAGTTTCATCTTTTCGACGACGAACTTCAGGCCCTAGAGGACGTCACGCGTTTGAAGAAGGCACGCATTGCCGAGGAGGGCCTCGAGATGCAAAAGCTCGCCCATGAAGTCGAGAGGTTCCACAAAGAACAACGAGGTGCGACCGATGATCTTAGTCAGGTGGACGCTGATCATGAATGGATCCATGACGAGAAGGACAAATTTGGCCTCAATGGGACGCTGTACGACTTCCGCAGCCAGAACATCGCAGAGTGCAAATCCACGCTGCGAAGTTTGGCCCAACGTTTGCAAGGGATGAAGAAGAAGATAAACCCCAAGGTTATGAACATGATCGAAAGCGTTGAGAAGAAGGAGGCGGCACTCAGGCACATGATTAAGACTGTAATCCGAGATAAGCGGAAGATTGAGGAGACCATTGTCAGTCTGGATGACTACAGGAAGAAAGCGCTGCATGAGACGTGGGAGAAGGTGAGCGGAGACTTTGGCCAGATCTTCTCGGAGCTTCTTCCAGGAGGCAGCTTTGCGCAGCTGGATCCTCCAGAGGGTAAGACCATCAACGAAGGCCTCGAGTTCAAGGTCTGTCTGGGCAAGGTTTGGAAGCAAAACCTCACGGAACTCAGTGGCGGCCAAAGGTATGGTCCCAAAACGAACGGTCATGTCATGACAGGCCAAGATGCTAACAATATTACAGATCTCTTGTCGCGCTGTCACTCATCATGGCCCTGTTGCAATTCAAGCCTGCGCCAATGTACATTCTGGACGAAGTTGACGCTGCTCTGGATCCCTCCCATACGCAAAACATCGGACGTCTTATCAAGACGCGATTCAAAGGGTCCCAATTCATCGTTGTTAGTTTGAAGGATGGCATGTTCCAGAATGCGAACCGCATTTTCCGCACACGCTTCAGCGAAGGGACCAGCATAGTCCAGGCGTTTACGCCGGCGGACTTTAAGTGAGCATTGTTAAACTTCTGGCTTTGCTTGTTAAATGGAATGTGCGGCAGCGGCAGCTTACATAATGACTTATCGGGCACGATGGAGAACATAAGGATATTGGGTTTGGTCAATGCAGATCGCGATTTGTGTTTGTTTCTCGCCGTGAGCGTACCATTTGTTTCTGGGTACGCTGAACTTTGCTCGGGAGAACGCGGCGGGCTCTGATTTTTCCTCTATCATCGTACCGCCATGTGTACACCTTAGCGGAACCTAGATACGGCTGAAAGATTTGGTCGATGGGGAAAGGGGGAAAGACGAGATGGGAGAAGAGGCAGGAGAGGGGCTACAAGGTCTACATGAAACAATCGAGGCGTCACATGCAATGATTAAAGCACGAGTCGAAACAGGATGCAGTTGGTTCTCCCAGCGCCTTTCGACTTAACTTGACTGGCCTTGCCTTAATTTCCTAATAGGTTGTGGCCGCTTTGAGCCGGCCGCTATGCCCCGCTAACAGGAGCTTTCGAACCGCCGACACGTCTATCTCGTAGCCGTAAGGAAGTTTTCAAGACTGACAGGAGCAGAACGGTGTCGGATCTATTAAGGGACAGACCACAGAAAGCCTGAGCAACGCCCATCACCGACGATACGTCCCTGATGACACAGCGCACCGCGACCGGATATCATATGGTGAAGCTGGTTTGGTTAGTGAACGGACTGCAGATGACTGCGCCGGCGTGGCGGTTGCACGGCGTCTCCAATCTACAAGACATAGTCAGCCGCGTTTCGGAGATGACTCGCGGTAACGTTGCAAAGGAAAAGACTCAGAAGCTGACTGTTACACAAGAGGAGGACTAAATGAACTGGATTCTATCGGCATAAGGCAGCCAGCCTGTTACGAAGCTAGAAATACACGCATTTGCCACCATTGTGGTCACTCAAAATGATCACCTCGGCAAGGACTGGGTCGACGGATTCCTTTTACGCCATCCAGATCTCAAAACGAAGCCCTCACCGTTAGGCGAAGCTGCTCGTAAGTCTGCCGTCACCGAAGCAGGTCCTAGAGGCTATTACTCTGGCCTTGACAAGCTCATCAGGGAGAAAAACGCCGGCACAACCCGTATCTACAACGTCGACGGGACTTGGGTTCAAGACAGGGATACACGCCGCCAAAGTGGCTGGAACGGTCCTAACGACGATCTTCGAGACCATAGAGAGTGATGCCACCACTTGGATTACTATCCTCGAGTCCGAAAGCGCTGATGGTCGTCGGTTAACGCCGTATGTTGTATTCACGGGTGCCAACCTCTAGGGACAGTGGTTTCCAGAAATTGTTCCTGACTGGAAAAACGAATGCATTCCATGAGGCTAGTCTAACGCCCTGATCTTCGAGAAATGGTTCAACCTCGTGTTTCTCCTAGAAACGAAGCCTGAAGACCCGAATCTCTGGCATATCTTATTCTTGGACCAGCACAAGACTCACGTCGCGGTGGAATTGTAAAAAGTGCTTGGTCTCATAACGTCTGGCCTAGATGGTTTCCCCCACGCTCTTCACATATCACGAAGCCGCTCGTTTTCGGCCCATTGAATCCTTTTTACCACCAAGAAACGCGGAGGTGGGCTTCGCACGAAACGACGTCGCCACGACAGAAACAACTCGTCGTATCAGCATACAAAGTAGCTTCGGCCGAAACCTTCAGTCAATAGAATATACGGTCTGGTTTTCACGCTTCTGGCATCTATCCGACCGATGTTAACAAGGCCTGTCGGCCCGGAAGCCACCAAAGCGTTGTAGGCCGTTAAATCCGACCCCATCAAAGCCAAAGAGACCAAAGAGGGATGATTAAACGCCTTGTAACGCGCCTCATTGCAGTAGCGATAATCAAAAACAGCTGAATCGCGTTAATCAGGGGTTAAAGCACATCGATTGGGACCTTCGGACCATGTTGAATAAGGCAGGCAAGGAGATTGACAACAATCATACCGAAATAACACACTTGAAGCTTGAGATCGCCTTTTTGAAAGTAAAGCTAGCTCCAAAGGAGCTGACAGGTCGAAAGACCGTTAGGTTTAACCCCAATGTGGCTTTCCCTCACAACCCCCGAGATCATTGAGGCTCGGGATGAGGCTAAGAAACCAGCAACAAAGCTCAAGAAGCCTGCCGCCCGTAAATCTAAGAGGGAAAAACGGGAAAAGTCCTCGATGATTAAGGAGAGGTTTTTAATCAATTCTCTCTCTTTTTTTTTTTTTTTTTTTTTGGAATTTGCAGCCATATTAGTTGAGAAACCAATGCGTGTTGCCGACTGTACATTCCAGAACTGATGTTGTGAGGGTGCGCGGAGTTCTGGTGGATTACTTTATTAGTGCGTGGTCCGCACCAGCAAGCAAGCATGTCTTGCTTGAGGCGGAGAGTTTCTGTCTCTGCGCAGCAATGGCCGCTGGGCAAAACAGTCAGGGTTCGAACGAGGAGATGGCCTCGAGAGGGGTGGGAGGTCTTGCACGAGGAACAAACATTGACAGAATCACACGTCTGGTGCATCGAGGATCCATCATGTGCAGGCTGGCAGGAGAAGTATTCGTTCATCATCGACAAGGTTAACATGCTCGGCGCGCGCGCTCTGCACAGGGAGAATGAGCAACTCTGCCGTCTCAGCATAGGACTTCGGAGGTTCTGAGGGCGGCTTTCACCAGTTCTGCCCCATGAAGGAGAGGCCGACGCTGTTTCCTAGAGCAGCCCTCGTATGTGGACAAGACAATTCATTCAGGACATAGCAGAGGCACCAGCATGACAACGCACATGCCCCGCAGGAGAGATTCACCACAGTCGTCGTGCTTGACGAGCGAGACCGTGCAGTCGGCGACCCGAAATTGCGAAGATCACTGACACGGGATCCGCCGGGGCATCCTGGACCGGTCTGACGTTGACCTTGACTCGGCTGCTTTCGAGAGGGCAGTCAGAACCCCTGCGAGTGGGACATTACGTTCTCTCGCCACTCTATAGGAACCGCTGAAACCTGAACATGGAGGACTGTCCTTCAGGCGACAGCACCGGACAATGCTAGAAGGATGGACAGCCTACCGCAGAGGACGCCCTCATGATTCTCAATCAGCGCGACGACAGCGCTGGGCCCGTGCTGGCCATCTTCATGTCCGTTCCCGGCATGCCTGTCGTCGCAAACCCTACCGTCGTAAACCACAACACGCACCAGGGCCTGAAGCTCGTCAGTGGGGCAAGCTACACCCCTTTTGAGGTCATCGTTGATAAAGCGTTTCTGGGATACTAATTTAGGTTTCGGCCAATACCATAACGTGGCCACCCATAACCCGCCACCCTGCATTACCCGCCACCACAATTTCCCATCACACAATCTCAACACTCCGCAATATCTCGCGACTTAGCACTCCAATTTTAATTTCGTTTCAAGATTCTGAATCAGCGATGCCGAAATATACAGAATATCAGGTTTAACAAGCTATGGACCAAGCCTCTGCGACTGGAAATGTGAACGCCGCTGCCAAAGATTGGCAAGTACCGCGCTCAACCCTACGCGACCGTCTCAAAGGCATTGAGGCAAAACCGAGGGCACATTCACGTCGCCAACTAGCCTTCCGCCAGCGACATTAACGCCTTGCCCCACGCCCCTCTTCTCCGCGTTCTCAGCCAGCTGGTCGCGCGCTTCAAAAATCATGCCTCAGTTATTATCTGGTCTCTTGGCAACGAGTGCTTCTACGGGAAGAATCATGTTGCTATGGCTGATTGGATTAAGACGAATGATCCAACACGACTTATACATTACCAGCCGGACACTATGGCCGAGGTTGATGATATGTATAGTCAGACGTACTCTATCCCGACTGCCATTCGGGAGTTTCTAACCGTTCGCTCGGATAAGCCGCTTATTTTGTGCGAATTCGCCCAGTAAGTCCCTGTCGTACTGTTAACCGTCTTGCGATCGCATCTAGGCTGACCTGACGGGCGCGAAATAGTGCCATGGGCAACGGTCCACGCTGCATGCAGGACTACATTGAGCTGTTCAGGTCGAAGCCTCGCCTGCAAGGGGCTTTGTCTGGGAGTGGAGCAACCACGGCCTCTTGAAGAAGGATGGAAAGCTCGAATACTATGCCTACGGTGGCGACTTCGGAGATGAGCCAAACAGTGGGGCCTATGCCTTGAAAGGGCTCGTCCTCTCCGACCATACACCCATGCCGTCGTTGAACGAGTATGCCAAGGTCATCCAGCCGGTCACAGTAAAGTGGGCCAACGACTCAACCAAGATTGTCGTTGCAAATCACTATGACTTTGCGGACCTTGGGGGCCTTGATGCTCTGTGGCACATTGTTTAGCACGGCAGCCAGACCGAGTCCAGGCTGCTGGAACTTCCACGAATTCCTGCGGGGGAGAATCGCACTGTAGTTTGCCGCTCGATGAAGCCGATCAGGAAGCCTGGGTTACCATCGAGTTTCGGTTGAAACTAGATACGGTGTGGGCTGACAAGGGTCACATCGTCGCCTGGGACCAGCTTTTTATTCCAGGTCCTGCCGCAGGGTGCGATCGCCCTGTAACGCTCAACTCTCGACGTCAGAGTGCGTAATCAACCAATTCAACTCAACTGGTACCTCCTCGCAGTTGGATTGGCATCTGGTCAAGTATATTTCAGTTGGATTGAAGTTGGAAGAGCCTGCTCACAGTTGGATCGGAGTTGGTTGCTTGGAACCAACCGATATCTCGGATCTTCAATTCTTAGCGCCGATCTCCAAGATCACTGCCAGGACGAGAGTACAATACCCTCCCTGCTCCATGACCGCAGACTCTGCGCCATCCCACAAAGGTCAAATCGAACGCTGCGAGGCTGGCTGGTGAATGACGAGTTCCATCAATTCGAATCAGACGCCAGACTGACGCGACACGAGCGCGAAGCTGGCGCGGGTGGGACAGGCGAGAAAAGGTTGTTGCGATGATGCCCCTCAGCTGGGGCGTCCGAAGCGCCAAACTGGGAGGTTGAAGGTGGGGTCCAAGTTACGCCACCCCGGTCTCACACTGATAGTTGGACATTGGAACAAGTTGGAACGGGTTGGATCCAAACCCAATCAACTGGACCTCTGAATTGGCTGGTTGCCAGGCCCGGGAGCGAGATCTCAGTTGAGTTGGACCCACAGTTGGAGGATCCAACGGCTCCAACGATTGGAAATAGTTGGTTGATTACGCACCCTGAAGTCTCTCGTCAAGCAGGACTTATTGTCAAGCGGGACAAAACGAGCCTCCTCGTCGAGACCAAAAGCGGTGTCTTTGGTTTCGACCTGCTTTATGGAAACGTTACCTGGAACATCAATGGCGTCGATGTCTTCGAGCGCGGTCCTGAGTTGTACTGCTACCGAGCCCAGACACAGAATGATGTAGCAACCTGGGGTGACGGCCCTCTCTGGAACAAAGCCCGGGTCGGTATGATGTACACGCAGGCTCGGGGAGTCAATTGGCGCCAGAACGAGGGTGACTTCACTCTTCATTACACCGTTTGGGTTGGGACTAAAGTCCTCGAATGGGGTGTGGAAGCAGACCTGATCTATACAATTCCATCAGAGGGATCCACGCTTCATGTACAGGCTCAAAGGGGGCTGTAGGTCAGAACAGGCCGACTGTCCTCCCGCGCATCAGTCTCATGGCAGTCAGGCCCGCCACATTCAACCATGTTGCCTGATTCGGTCGCGGGGCCCGGCGAGAACTACAAGGACTCCAAGCAGGGCTGCCGTATCGGGCGGCACAATTCGACTGTTCCTGGCCTTTTCACATACTACGACTATCCTCAAGAGAACGGAAATCGCGCGGACCTCAAATGGCTCCAGACCGGCAACAAGGAGATGACGCTCGATGCGCGGCGGACTGAAGGTCAGCCTTCAGCTTCACCGCTCAACAGTACATGCCTTTTGACCTGGACAATGCGGAGCACCCGTTCGACTTGAAGCCTCTGAACATGACGATATTGCATCTTGATTACTATAACAACGGCCTCGGGTCAGCCGCAGTTGGACCTCGGCCGTTTGTGCATGATAGGTGCTATAATGAACCCTTTAACTTTACATTTAAGTTGAGTGTTATCTAGCTTAGAGTAATAAAGTTTTATGCTTTCTGGAGTGTTTGGAATTGCCTCATCTCAGAGGTCGGCCAAAACAGTCAAATGAACACAGTATCAACACAATAGAGGCGTCTTACCAAGATCCAATATCATGTAACAAAGTTGGTCTGTAAGATATAAGGCATAGTATTTCCAACCTAATCCATAGAATACATTGGGTTCAAAGCGTTCTTTGCTTGATTTGGACAATGATATTTGTCTGCTTTACAAACCAAACATTCCGCGTTTCAAGCTTCATCTCTGGGTCTGCTAACTCAATATCAAACTTCCGGATCAGCTGGGGGATAAGCTTGGAGATCTCCATCAGCGCCATGTTCTTGCCCAGGCAGGTTCTCGAGCCGTGGCCGAACTGATGATTGTATTAGACAAGCTCCTGAAATATGTGTATTGTATCAGCGGTCTCACCGGAAGCCAGTATCTTTCCATTCTTTGCGCGTTCTTCTCAGCTTCGAGCCAGCGCTCAGGCCTGAACACGTCCACGTCGTCGCCGAAGACATCTGCGTTGCGGTGAGCCACCCACGCGTTGATGCCGACAATAGTCTATGTAAGATAAGTCAAGTATCCCCTTTAGACAGGGGACGGAGGATATAGAGCAGTACTTACACCTTCAGGAAAGAAATGGCCTGCAATCGTAGCGCCCCCTTTCGGAACGACACGGCTAAGAGGCAGGCCACCCGCTGGGTGCAGCCTTAGGCCTTCTCTGATGACAGCCTGTAGGTACGGCATCTTCTGAGCATCCGCGAAGGAGATCGGGTCCCCAATCTCGCCGCTTGAGTACTTGTCGTCGACTTCGGCGCGTAGCTAATTGATAGTAAAAGTCAGCCCCCCGACCCATCTCGGCTAGGGGTTGAACAATACCTTCTCCATAGCCTCCGGGTTTCGCAACAAGGCCCACAGGACTCCGGTAAGACTAATGCTTGTCGTATCGCTGCCGGCTACGATGTTGATCGCACAAGTTCGCATAACATCCTCTTCAGTAACAATGTCCGGCTTTGCCTGGTGGAGGCGCAACAATCTGGGTAAGAAAGCCGCCTCCTCGTCCACTTTGCCTTCTAAGAATTTGTTCGTGGCTTTATACTCGTGAATCTGCTTCCTCGTGAAGATGAAGGCCCTGATGATTCCATTGGGGCCGGCCCACTTCCCAAGCTTAAAGATTATGGGATGAAGTTCTGGGTAGACTCCAATTCGGGCTGAATGAATGAGGAAATCATCCATGCCACTAGTAAGATCCATCGGGTCTTTCCCAGAATCGAGGAACCTAAAACGTTTGGAAATCTACACATTTTGCGTTCTGGTCAGTCACAAACTTCGCCAGGGCTATGAAGCAACATGTAGAGACACACCGTGATAGAGCCTATCACATCAAACGCATAACACTGCATCCACCACTGTAGGTTGATTGGCTTTTTCGACCTACAAGTAGTTCAGTAAGGTCAGATGGAAAACAAAGGACAAGAAAAAAAGCTGCATTTCGAATGGGGGGAACTCACCGTGCAAGCTCACCCAGCCTTTGTTCCAGCAGCGCGATGCAATCGTTCACTCCCTCCTCCATCGTCACAAGAGTTGACATTGAATACAATGATGCGACCTTTCGCCTCTCCGCGGCATGGCTTTCGGGATCTCTGTTGGCAAACAAATTGCTTTTCTGGTCTTTGAGGTTGGTACTTCCATCGTACCACGGCCCCTTGGTAAAGGCTGTGCCGTGTCCATATATAGCCTTGACAGCAGAAGGATCATCAATCGAGTACTCATTTGGGGCGATACGAACAACGGATCCTTCAAGTTCTTAGTATATTTGTGTATCGTTGTTCAAGGGTAGTACCAAATCTCTTGCGTACCGTGCTTCTTATGCAGTGCGATATTGGTCCAAGGGAACCTTCCGGTGTAAACCTGCTGGAAGTACCAGAGGCGAGTGAAGCGGGCTAATAGTGGACCGGACACGGACCGTAGGGGGGAGAAGAAATCATGTATAAGCAAACGGAAGTACCATACTAGGAGGCAACTTGTGAAAACAAGTGGGAGGTGTTGAATTTGTGTGACCTCCAGTAGACTTCCTAATGCCATAGTACCTAGAATCTCCTCTAGCCGTGGTGGATCTTTGGGAATCGAGGTGTTGAGGTTTGTATGTTGTTGTTGAAGCTCTGATATCCTCCAGTGGTAACGTTGAAGTGAGCCAAGAGCTCTTGTATAAGAGGCGGAGCGGGGTCGGAGCTTCTAAGGAGCGAAGTGCCGAGAAGTGAGCCACGGAGCAGCGAACCGCCGAGTACCGAAAGTACGAAGTTGCCTGTCAGCCGTCGATCTTTCCGTACTGTAGAGATGTGGTAGGGAGTAACGAAATTACGACTGTCTCGGTAGCTGTCTCCAGGAGAGTAGGTCAACTGTGCCGGCCGTGGGCCGCTCTTCCACTTCTAACCATTCTTGGCCGACTGAATGCTTCTCAGGCAGGATCCAAGTGACAATCCAACTTTGCGCCTCACCACCGCCAGGGAAGCCCAATGTCCTATGCGCCTCACAGTGGGGTTCCCCAGTCACCCTGCGTTCATGTACATCAGCAATGTGATGTCACTGTCTACTCGGCCTACTTTGCAATGCAAACCTTTGCGGGCAATCGGCCTTCTCTGAACCGGTCCTTCCTGAAATAGTAGCTCCGGAAAGCAGACAGTACTTAGTGGTAAGCTTCGCCAATCACAACAGCGCACTCTCTTGGAATCGGCATTCTGACCCGAACCCTCCTGACGCTCTGGTTCGGTAAATTGTATAACCGGCGGTGGCTAATCTGACCATATAATTCTGAAATGTGCTTCCGAACTGTCTGAGGTTAAGCATCGCTATCTTGTCTGGTTTGCTGCAATGGATGTTCTTTCTCTCAAGTAGGATTGTGTTACTGGCCTTAACGTCCCCAATGCTACGGTACCGGCTCTCGACTCCATCAATGACCTGTTTTCGCCTGAGGGGCCTCCCCTCTTCCGTTCACGGCGAGAGTATCATACCGTGGGAAGGTTGGAAGAGAGGGTCGGGAAAATCAAGCGCTTTCCGGAAGCATCATGCGAAAGGATCTTGCCCGGCACTTCTCCACTACGGGGGCAATGACTCGGGGAATCATTCAGGCGAAACGCCAGTTGACCCAATCGGATGCACTGGATCGTCTTCAAGTTCTACGACCACACTGGACCATGCATGGCTCGGTAGCCAGGAGCCGGGCCACGGCCTGACAGACTTTGTCGTTGGACGGTTCAATCTCTCAGCGAGGGTGCCAGTGAGTTTCCCCAGGTGACTTCGGGATAATCCAACAGACCTGGATTTTGGCAATGCGGACCGTGATCTTTCCTAAGGGGAGGGTGTTTTCGTCAGATAACATTTCGTGGTGATCGGGGGAAGAAGTGCAAACCCCAATGATGAGGTTTTGAGGGCTACATTTACGCCATCAGAAACATTCCTGTGCTCTGGACTGTAATGAATGATGTCTAAAATACTGTGTTTCTGAAAGACGCTATGATTGCCGCCGTCGCAGGCATATCCTGCATGTTTGGTGAATGTTCCGGCCGATATGAGACAGGACAGGCTACTTGAGCATGGGCGGTGTGAGTAGTGACATTCCTCGTTGGCCTGTACACCTCAAATACGGCGACTCATACATACACCATCGGTGGTGCGATTAAGGTCACGTGATTTACGGCACCACCGGTGGTGTCAATAGGCCCCTCATACATGCACAGCTAGCTTTACCTCAGCAAGCTCAGGCCCCCTGTGCGCTAAACCTAAA
>JAVIXY010000456.1:0-13933 GCA_033030565.1 Fusarium nematophilum | reverse complement strand
TTGCAGCAGCCCAAGTCAACCTCGTGTTGCGGAAACCATTCGGATCGGCGCAGAGGGGTGCCACTATCCTCTGACTCATCAAGAGGCGTAAGGGAAGCAACTGCCTAGATACTAGTGGGCAAGCTGGCGACCAATTCCACCTTACACTCCACATTTTCGATTTTGTGGAGGTTGAAGTCACGTGCGTCAATTTCGTCGACTCCGGTTTCACCTTCACATTGATGAGCTCTATTCCATCCAGATGCCTTCAACGTTGGCCAGCGGTGGAATGTATGTATGCATGTATACTTTTCGTCCCGGCAGGTCCCTTACTGGGGCACAGGACGTGCTTGGCTAGAGTCTAATATCTCCATGCTACCTGTGGGCAGCAGCTCCCCGTAAGATGCAGGCAAATCCCTATCCAGCATGGCATCGGCTCAGTGGCGCTCCTTGTCAAGCCTGTTACCCGCCAGCGGGATGTTCAGGGGCGGTAGCGAAGCCGCTATATCATTTAAGAATATATTTAAAAAAGCGGTTATTACAGAAGTTGAAGATAATTATGATGTGATAAAGCCTGATCATACCAAGCGTATTCTACTGACAGAGTATATCCGGGCTTGTACAGAATGTAAATATTATAAATCAAGCAAATTTCCGGGAACTAAAGCGAGACTTCTATCCCGGGGCTTCAAATTAACGTTCTTAATGCCTGCCCCTTTTAGCACACGCGACATCCCAGTTGCCAGCTCGAAGATGAGAGCGTCGAAAGCTGCTGCCGCTGAGTGTCCAAAACACCACTTTGAATATTTTAGTTGTTCTTAATCTCTTTCAGAACTTCTAGGGGTATCAAGTCGCTTTTCTCGGTTGGAGGAGGAGGAGGTTGCCCTCCATGATGGTGGGCTTGATGAGGAGGCCAGGGTGGCCGAAGCACAGGGCAAAGGCGGTGAGGACAATAGCAACGCCCTCAAGGATGATGAAGGGCACTTCCTCCTTGAAGAGATCGCCGTCGTAGCCGTCGCGTAGCTCAGCGACACGGTAGGTGCAGCGGACGAGGATCAAGATAGCGGCGGTAGAGAGGCCGGTAAAGAAGGTCTTGAGACGCCAGGTAAAGCGGGCGGCGTGGCCGGAGCGCGAGTAGCGGAGCATGTAGTCGGCAAATACTATGATGAAGAGAACGAGGACAATGACCTGAAGGACAAGACCAGCCATAGAGATATTAACGCCGGGGTTGTTACCATCAGAGTTGGCTGACATTCCGCCCCCGAGGGCCTGGAGGATGAGGCAAACAAGATCGAAAGGAATGAAGAACCAGTAAAAGTAGTTGGGCTTGACGCGGGAGAGTTCTGGGTCGAGGAAGGAGATGGTCTTGGAGAGGGTAATATAGATCGATGCGGTGTAGAAGACAGGGGCGAAGGTCAGGCAGACTGGAATATTTGGTCAGCCGACGAAACAAAAGAATAACCGATGAGCACACCGAGACTCACCAATCTGGATCATGAAGCCTTCATAGGAGAAGGGATTGTCATGGAGCATAATTCGGCCAGTGTAGCCGATGATCTCGGCGATGGAGCCAGCAAGCATGCCGCCCATAAAACCCCAGCTCTTCCAGCGGACTCCAAGATAGGCGTGAATGGCTCCAATAATAGCGAAAAGGGCAACGAAGACGATGTTTCCCGGGAGCGATGGGAGGTAGGTGTACATGGTCCATTCGAAGGGGCAGACGTCCAGAGTGCAGAGGTTCTCTGGGGAGAAAGCATCGTGCTGGGTGAGAGTATGGTTGACCATCATGATATGGGCAGTATTGTACCGGTAGTTTGCCTTTGTTGTGGCTGTGGGCGTGGAGTCTAACGTCTTGTTTATTGCTGAGGTGGAGCTGATATGGACGGCCTCTCCTCGAGGGACAAGCAGTCTATATAATAACAGCAATCAACATCGTCCCGGTCTATCGGAGACATGAGGTCCACCCTATCCACCGTTAACGGCCAAGCCGCATGCCCTACGGCATCCACAGTGCTACAACGAAACCCAATTCGGTTGCACGTCGTGTGTAACCGCGCATCATCTCATCGTCAGCACTAGGCTTGATCTCACCGGTCCGTGAAGGAGCTATGGGCCGCAAGAGTGACCAACGAGAGCGTTTCACCGTCAGTAGCCGTCGCGCCCGTCAGCCAGGTAGTCGCGCACCATATTATACGAGTAATTATTTGAGGCGTAAGCATAACATGGCAGAGGGATTTGCGGCGGTGAATCTTTGGCCCAGCTTGCCGGAGACCAAGCACTGCCGCCCTGGTTTCAGCGCTGGAGACGGGACGATCTGGCCCTTGCACCTGTTATCGTCGCACTGCACCTGCTCCGCCGAGTCGTATCGGCCATCGTAGTTTCTACCGTTGCGCAGCATACATTATTGCAATGCGAGTTTACGCGGTTTTGGTAATCTTTTGGCTTTAGCAATGAGCTGTATGGATAGATTAATACATCCTGGACTCTTTTGGTCCTATCGGAACCCTTAATTATGTTATTGCAAATCCCGTGATGCACCTCTGGAAATGTTGAGCCGACAGCATCACCGCCTGAGCCATCGGCAAGCTACAGGCCAATTGTCTCCAATCAGCGGTCCATGTGGCGTAATTAGCATTCCGCTTAGTGACGGAAGTGGAAGCAGCTGCTTTGCACATCAGCACACTTTTTGAGTCTCATTCTCGAATCTGGCGGCGAAATTAATAGAGGTTATCCTAACGATCGAGGAAGGAGAGAGAGACTCTGTCGCGACCAAACCACGACCAGATGTCCTCGACACTGTGATCCAGTAAGACACTCTACCTCAAGCAGAGGAGATAGTTGTATTAGTGGTCTCTCCGACGGACAATCTTTCGCCAGCAGCGAGACCGAAGATGTCCTGCAAGCTCATGTCGCTCCCCGCAGAGAATCCTGCCGCGGATCTGTCTAAGTTTCCCGCCCTGCCTTCTGCGGACAAGCCCCTCCTGGATGCCAGTGGTGAAATGGAGGGAGTTGGGTGTGCCGAGGCTTACGAGATGCTCATGTGATATGCGATATCCGAGGAGAAAATGGACGACGTTGCGCGGGCATTAGAGAAGGGCTGTACGCCAAATGGCCAGAGATCGTGCGCTGTCAAAAAGAAGGTTGTTTGGAAGTTCTACCTAGACGGGATGGTAGGGTGAAGTATTTCAATGTAGAAAGAGTGGAGTAACCTTGCGAGAGGTATTTCCTGCCAAATAGCCCTCTCACGGCGGCTTTAACGGCTAGGCTTCCAGTCATACTACGAACAATCACTTGCAGAGGTCGTGGATTGTGGGGTTATAGGCCTGGGTTTGGCGCTTGGCCGTACTTACCTGACTTAGGTGAATAGGTACCGGAAGGCAAAACCCAAGGACTCAGCACATGACATAGAGTCTCTAAAAAGCTTTATGAGGAATGTGGCCTACGGCATCAATGGCGAGGATGCCGAAGATCAAGAATTTGACGTCCCTGGCTGGGAAACCGTGAGGAAGTACTGGAATGCATTCACGGCAGCCTGGCAGCGAGCCAACCCCAAGGAGTCAATACCGCATGGTATAGCACAGTTCGTGACAGAGGCAAGTATCTCAGCATTGGCCTGTCACCAGATCCGTCAAATTATAACTTCATTGCTAGTTCATTAAGGGACCTCTTGCAGAAGAAATCGGCATGCCAAAGCAGAAAGGGTGTTGTAGGTTTGCCACGAAAATTTTCATGGTCAAGTACGCGAGGTAGCTCTGGGCGGTGGATTGGGTTGAGCACAAATGCCCAGCAACGACTGTCGATGACTGGGCGTCTCATTGGGAAACACCTACATCTCTTCTCGAATTGGGGAGTACATCAAATCTAGCTGCCGTGCGTGCACCGACCCAGGCCTCCACTTTAAGGTAGCAATATTGTGTTCGATTTGATAGCTTAAGGACATACTGATTGCGCCCAAGGACTTCACATTCTGTCGCATTCAGCCGGGGGTTTTCACTGCGTTGAAGCTCTTGGTTTCTATTTCTAACTAAATGAATGACTGAAGTTGGTCGGGTTTATCCTTCCTTGGATAGGCTCGTATTCGTCAGCTGTGGCGGGGCGCTCCTCACGGCCTGTTTCATCCAAGTTTGCGTGCGTTAGGACTTAGTATCCAACGAACTTCCTGGCATGTGATGCGTGCCCATCTTCTCCTATTGTCAGCTTGACGATGTGGCGCCTCCAGCTATAAAAGTACACACAATTCCGACAGCCCCACGGCTGTGGAGTAATCAGAATTGGGCTGCACAAGTGCTATCCATATTTACGGAGGCTGAAAAGAGCGCCGGTTCGGCGACGCCGTATTGATTTCCCCGACCGTCATCTGGATCTTGAGATAATTATCGTAGAACGCAGCGGGCTGACGTGATTCGGTATGGGAGGGACAAAACTCAAAAATGTCGAATCTTGGCGCATAGAATGAGCTTGTGATCGTCACCAACTCCCGGGGATAAGCACGGTGACACCTGTTCAGGTGAAACTACGACTGCAGTGGCGGCTTGTGACTCCTGTTGCCGCCTGTGGATGGCGCTCGAGCCTGAGTTCATGTGAAGCTGTTGGTTTGGTCACGAGCAAGGGGTTAGGTTATGTGAAGCCAGTGGTTTGTTGTCTGGCCCAATGGCAGATTGTGAGTAAGGGTGGTCACAGCATGTGTACGGAGGAGGTGGCTGGGGAGGTTTGGCGGATGGCATGTAAGTCACAGAAGCCAGTGCGGGGCCTATCCAGCCCCAACGGGGACTGCAGTGCAAAAAAAAGGTTCAATGCCACAAAACTAAACTTTGATTTTCAGGGGTCAAGTGGGACGACGACAAAAACCCCGCAGATGAGATCTTAGTCGAGATTGACTATGGGACTGGCCGGTCGATATACTGCCATTTACAATGTGTATCGTTCTCGGGCTGAGCTAGATCGGGAAAATACTCCGGTTTACGAGAGTGGTGACATATCAGGACATTAATGTTGAGTGCGAACTACGGCGGAAGGAATAGACACTAAACTAACGATGGTCATAGCCAATTTGAAAGGAGGGGCTCCGTTAACGATGCAGAGCATAAGGCGACGCGGCGCTTGAGGCGCCAGACCTGGAGGATACGTTTCGGCACTTCGGATTCTAGACATACGGTGTCGCTGGCCAGACTAGCTAGACACGAGCCTTCCATCCTTCCTCAGTCTTCTAGTGCAGATCCACGCTGCTACTGCGCGACACTGACTCGCGCCACACGTCGCTCTGTCGGTTACTCTGCCCATAGTTTACATGCTCAGTCGCCAGCTTGAGGAGGGGTTCGGGGATTTTGCCTAGTTATTAAAGCCCTTGCTGGCGATGGACCAAACTCCACCCCCACCTTATCCATAAGGTTTCATCGCACCCCCTCCCACATATCCCAGACACGTGTCATCCGATGTTGAGCCGCATTGAGCAGCACTTCTACCATCTGACTCCGTAACGCGTCTTATCTCTGCCTCTTTCTAGTCTTTCAGCCTCTTACCCCCCCTGATGAGGAGTCCCAAAGATCGAGGCCAGGCTCCTTCGTGACTCATGCCGCCCGCAGTGAGACGCCAGACTGCTTTGGGTAAATCCTAGACCATGTCCACAAACCGGAGCCCGATCCCATCATTGTCACCTCCATCTTCTTCATCTCTTCCTGGACCAGCCCAAATACACCGGTGTATATGCCAACCATCAATAGCAAGGATCATTCGACAACCGCAACAACGTCGCGCTATATCAGACACTTTAGCCGGCGCTATTTATTGCTCGTTCACCCATGCCGTCCTCACGCCCATCGATATAGAAGCCCGTTATTCTCCTCGCCCATCTCGCCCCCTCATTGCCGGGCCATGACGACACGCCGCTTCCGACTCTCTTCCATACATTAGGGGATGAGAGGCTCCGCTTTACTCCCATAAACAGATGCAGTCCCCTACTTGCCTTTCAGTAGCAGCGAGTCCAGAGTGGTGTGCAGAAGGTGAGCTCGGGTCCCTCCCTTATGCCTGCTTCCGCAGCTCTGGGAATGTTTAATCTGCTGCCACTTCCCCCCTACTGTTCTCAGTCGGTCTGTCTCCCAGTCCAGCTCAGCTTTCAGGAGCTTTAGGCTGCTTTTCATTTTTATCTCACCCCTGTCCCCCCTTTCCCCCCGTGTATACCAACCACCACCCCAAATTTCCAGCCATCGTTGTCTGTCGAACGCAAGCATATGAAGACAGACAGACGGAGGAGACCAGACAGAAACGGTAACATACACAGACAGATCAGACAGATACCCAGGCCATCGTCCCCATTGCACCCGGGCCGTCTATAACCCCGTCGTTGACGCCGTCTACGAGTACCATTCTTGCGAACACCTACCTACTTCAACCCTTCTGTTCAACCAACTACAACCACTTTCACAATGTCTATGTTCATGTCACAACCCGCCTACGCGGAAGCTCCTCCTCGCAGACAGTACTCGGGTACCAGCAGTGGTTTCGGCGTCTCTGCCAACCCCGATGAGGACTGGACCAAGATTTCAGACCCTACCGAGCGCCGACGGATACAGAACCGCATTGCTCAGCGCAACTACCCTATGTTACTCCGCTTGGCCTCGGGAGGCTGACCTCACAGAACCGGACCCCAGGAGATTCCCCCAAGTCTGATTCCCAACAAAAACTAACAGGGATGCCCCCCCGTAGGCAAGAAGCTCAAGCGACGTCTCGAGGACCTGGAGCGCTGCGCTGGCTCTTCTGATGATGCCGAGTCCGATAAGCAGCCCCAGAAGACCACCAAGTCGAAGCGATCTTTCTCTTCCTCTAAGCCACGAAAGTTGCAACCCGCCACAACCGCCAAGCCTGTCGTCTCTCGGGGCCAGTTTACTCCTCCCATGGAGCCGACTGGCGATCTATTCTTCCCTGGCACCTACGACGATCGGACCCGCTCCAGCAGCCCTCCCCAGTTCGCTTGCTCGACATACCCCGCTCTCGACGAGATCGTCCTCGCTCTCGACGGCTCTGCTCAGCCCTACCCGATAATGACCACAGCTGACGCCTACCCCAACTACCTGTCGGCTCCCACCCCCCCCATAGCGCTTCCCTCGATGACGCACTTTAGCAATGCAGTCAAACGGGATTCATACCTAGCCGATAACGGACTGACCCCTTACACGAGTTATGGCTACATGCCTCCCATGGACTTCAACGCTCCCAGCCCCTACGACCAGTCCAACCCCAATGTGAGTTGCGCCAGCCAAACGGTCCGCGGGATTTCGCCCGGGGGGGAAAACACGGGTTCCCTTAGAGCGACTGTGCTGTTCCTTGGAGCGACTGTGCAGAAGACTCCACTAAGCCTAATTTGGTCATTTTCCCGGACAGTCTGACCGCCTGCCAATTACAACCCTTTGATCTCTCACCGCCTGCCTAATTCGTTCGCAAGATTTTCTCACCGCCTTCCCAATTAGGGACAACACACCTCTGTAAACTGTGCAGTTTCTTCGAGCGACTGTGTAATGGGTCCGTTATTCCTAATTCGGAACATCTTCCACCGCCTTCCGCATTGAGCGACCCCATAAATCCCACCGCCTTCCCTTTTAGCTAACCCTTTGGTTGGGGACTTTTGTCGTAGCCGCTTTTGCTGACTCTCTCTCGGTGCGTTATTTACAAGGAGAAGCAGCTGCTGTTGCGGGAATTGGGCAAACAGGAGACCGGTCCCCTACGGGGTCCGCCAATGCCTTTTCGGAACGAGTTGAGAGCTTGAGAAGTAAGGTACTTAAAGTAAGACGCTTACAAGGGCTGTTGGCGTCTGCGTGGGACCAGTTTTTTTTTATTGCTTTTGTGGGCACAGGCACTGGCTTAAGTTATTGCTGTTATTAACTCCCTGTAACTAACGTTAACTAGTAGAAAAGACGCTAATGAAATCAGGTAGCAGAGTCCACAAGAGTTCCGCAGAGAAAATAGTCAAAAATAGTACGCATCAAAAGGTAAGATTGTAACCATATCGTATAACTATAGATTTTCATAACCCGGAATCCCCTCACATAAATTTTTTTTTCTCGGAATGCTAAGGTAGAATGGGATCGGAGCTATAAGAGGGACGGGCTGCTTTAGGCATGACACCCAAGCCTCGTCAACGCGAAATAATGCCCAAGATTGTGAATTCCACTGACGCTATGGCACAAGGTCCCTCTCGTTTTATCTAATGTAGTTTCTCTAGGCAGTCTGATTAACTGTCCACACCATTCATATTTTGAACGGCTAGTTTGCTTCTGGTAACGTTGAACGCTTAAACCATAAAGCTGATGGCGAGCCTCGGAAGGAGAGTTAGTTCTTGGTAGTTAGAGCTACACCTAGATTACTAAAGCAGCATATCTTAGCAGTTCTAGCAACTTCCAGGCTGCAATATTGTCAGGAATGCTGCGCCACAATCTGCTCATACACAGCCTTGTGTTGCGCCATGTGACTTTTGACGCTGAAAAATCCCGCAGCCAAAAGTCGGGTTTGATCCCAACTATCATCATTCATCAGCTATGTCGACGACTTCCAGATTCTCATAAAATGATGACGGACAATCATGGCAACTTCTACACTCCAGAGAACAGTGAATTCTATTCTCGGTTTAGGTACTCATATCTAGACCCAGAAAGGAAAAGCATACGCCTTCTTCGCATCAAACCGCCGACCTCACCCGAGAATGTCAAGACGGAAATGATCCAATGCGATCTTCTCGACAACATTTCTCTGGCCACTATCCGAGGCAATTATACAACCATATCATATTGCGCAGGAGATACAAAAGACGTTGAAAAAGTCATTATCAATGGCTTGTCATTCAACGCCTTTGCAAATTTGGGCCACGCACTTCGCCAAGCTCGTCACTTTTGGAAAGACAAGTTTGATAAACACGAACTTCTCCTCTGGGCGGATCAGATCTGCATCAATCAAAACAACCCCTCGGAACGGCCTCATCAAGTCCAACTCATGGGACAGATATATTCCGCTTCGAAACGAGTGCTCGTATCCCTGTCGACTAATCATGATCTTGTCGGAGGTTTGAAATGGCTGTCGGATACACTAGATGACATGAAACGTCCAGGGCGGCTTTCATTTTCGCTGGGCTTCGAGCATGACGGCTATCATGACTATTTATCGGATAACTTTTATCAGAAGAGATTCCATCTCGGCTGGAATACTTTCATCCGTACAGTTCTAACAAGTTCTTGGTGGGCCCGAGCCTGGGTTCGTCAGGAGTTCATCTGTTCTCCCGATGCTCACTTCATGGCGGCATTTGAGTCCATTCATTGGAAAATTGTGGAAGAATTCATCGGTATCTACTATAAGAGCCTCTTTACCCTCAACAGTTCTGTTCAACTCAACAGTTCTGTTCAACGCTGCCCCTATCAATTCAGCAAGCAGACGGGGTCCTCCGACTGGTGTCAGATTTGCCTGCTCCACAATGGTTCGGGCGCTTTTCCTCTTCAGGAAGCGGTTTGGCCTGTCAATGGGCTGCTAAAAGCAAAGACCAGCATTGAGGAACAGCCGAAATCCTCTCGAGATCTACTCTGCAACCTCCGCGACGCTCATTTCTGCAAGGCGTCTGATCCCCGAGACTTGGTGTACGCCTTCCTTGGATTCAGTGAGCATAGCTATGGCGTCTACCCTGATTATGCAAAAGACATATCCCTCCAAGACATCTTCATCCAGCTAGCTTGCAACGTCATATGCCATGATCAGAATTTGGATATACTTGAGAGCGCATACCTGAGGCGTGGGCCGATGGTGGAGGTCGACCCCGACTTACCATCCTGGGCGCCAGACTGGCGAAATAATGAATATCGGGGAAGGGACCATCTCGCGAAAGACAGAAGATCCCGTACCACGGCTTTCGTCTCCTTTCGCCCAGATGAAAAGGGCCGGAAAACCCGGATCCTACAGACAAGAGGCGTAGTGCACACAGTGCTGCGCCAGAATGTCAGCTTGGGGAAATTTCTATCGGCTACGGGTGAAATGATCTCCGTGGACGGCAATGTGGAGGAAGAGGATGAAGTCTGGGCGCTTGATGGAGCGAACTGATTCTATATCCTTCGTCGCCATGGGCAGTGCCATGAGGTCATCGGTGAGCTCTTGGATCCACCCGAGGTATCATCAGGGCTTCGCCACTCGCTTGATGAGATAAATGCTCGGATTATAAGCGAAGATGCCAGTGTTCAAAGTGTCAGTATATGTTGAGCATTCCTGGTAGTATATAGCATATCTCTATAACAAGAAAACCTCGTAATTAGTTTATCTATCGGCATTCCTCTCAGTTGGGGCGCCCTCACGAGATATAAACGCTTCAGCGTTACTTCAGCCGGTTATTATCCCCTCGACCGTGTTAAGCCTCCCTCGCGGTCACTCGACAGGGATCCGCATCAGTGAGAACTCTCTTCTTAGGCAATACCTTATCACGCTGAAGTGAATATTCATAACAAATTAAAATAAGGCGATGAGATGAGTCTGCATATAACAGATTAACATAACGCCACGTACAGCCGGCTATAAAGACCAACTTCAGTCACGCATTTAGTTACAAATGAAGGCTGTCTAATGCAGTTTGGGTCATCGTAGCTTGTGACATAGGTACCTCGATTAGGACTGATCTTCGCCGAGTCACCTTGTCCACTTGTCATAAGAACATAACAGATAAAATGTCAGACAATTGGCTCCACAGGGATCATTGATGGCACCAGTCATTTTATGAGAATTATCTGAATAACAAAGGAAACTGAACAGCCATGCGTTCGGGCACAGCTATTTAAGCTCATGTCGTTAGGATTGGAACCCTTGATGCGACAAGCTGGATGTGAAACCGGATACACGACGCCAAAGTATGGGCCGCGTTTCATATCCAGTCGCACGAACCTAGTGGTGACATGCGACATTTGGTGCATTTGTCCACATCGTAAGCAGTTCCTTGACGCAAAATTTTGCTCTGTCAACCTCATTTGCGTAGCGTTCTTCCTCATCCAGAAGCCGCTCTATCTATTGATCATATATAATCGGCTTCTAGTGTCTGCACAAGGTGCGACTTTCCGGCTTGGTGCGGCATGAAGGGTTTGCCGTGTGGGTACCTACTTTCACCGGAAAGTGGACTCTATGCCATCCTCTGATCACAATTCAGGTCAAAGTGGGGTTCTGGCCTTGGCTAACTCCCTTACATCTCATCCTCTCCCTTACGAATCTCTAGGCATGACGAAGTTGGTGTTACCTATCGATTAATTTTGAGTTTAAGCTGTCTGAACGAGCCTAACGCGTCGACGCCGATGAGACGTACCTCCTACCCATCAATGGGCTGGTTGCAACCATACAGACTTTGCTGACTTGGAAAGTTCCATCATCATCTCCAGTCACCCACAAATGTTCAATCCTAAAGTTACTGATCAGCACTCAGACCGGCCACATCGAGGTCGCTGAACAGAGCGAGACGACTCCATGGCTCCAGCATACTTCATTTTAAATACGAGACTTAGAGATTTGCCTTTATGTTGATTATGTCCATATTCACGTCCATGAATACTTGAGTAGGTACTACTCGCTATCGCTAGAAATCTCGATATAACGCCTACTCCTCCTATCGGATGTCTCCAAGGATGACTCTATGTCTTGCTGATTGCTGAGTTAATGTCCTTTCTCTTCCTTGTTTCTGAATCTTCTGACGTTTCTTGTGAGATACACTGGCGAGCACTGGCGTCCTCGAGAACTGTAACGTAGACTGTGTAGTACATGGGTTTCCGAGGACCATCAGGCCTCACGCTTGCCAGATATTCACAACCCTTCACCATGACGAAAATCATATTCCGCCCATTGGACAGTTGACAATGTGCTCTATCAGTCGACTTCTCGTACTCATGCTCAAGAGACTTGAGGTATTCATTCGTGTCTTCCTTAGCTAGCTTCCCTATGTCAGCACAAGGCCTGACGCAACAGCGAGGAGCTAGAGAATTGAGCCCTATGGATAAAATCAAGCCGGTTTCTATCGAGGCTGCGGACTCATTCCCGCACGGTTCGAAATGTACCGGTAAAACTCGACTTTGGGGGGGAGCGATCAGCTCTCGAAGACACCGCGAGTAAACCACCGAGCTTTTTGAAATTCGTTCTCTGGAAAACACGGGGCCAAGGGAGGCACATCGTCAAGGAAACGTAGCATACAGCTGAATCCCGATACCATGCGTACATTGAGTTGATGGCCTCTGAGAGTTCCGCGCTACTTGTCTTATCAATGCAGCAAGTGTCAATCCAGACCCAGTCAATACCGTCGTTCTCGGCCTGCTTGGCGCAACTCAGGATCTTGCTGTATCCTCTCATGAAGAGTTTGTCGGGGTCTTTGAAGTCTTGAAACGTGACTTCCTCGTCTCCCCATGTATGTGGCAACACGGCGAGGATCTGTTCGGTCGGGGCCCTCTACTCCATTCGCAGATCGTGTACGTTAAGAAGCCGTATCTTGTGAAACGAATTGTGATAAATACTGATATTGCTGAAAGAATCTGGCGTCTCAGATTGCTATTTTTCAGACCGCACGAGCCTGCGATTGAGGTGAGAACGGCCCTATCCCATCACCATCATGAGATCTTATTCCTAAAAGACAAAGGCCAGAACGGCCTGGGTTGGGAAGTCATTGCCCTCACGTTCATACCATCGCTCAAGTGCCCTTTAGCCAGCTTCCAAAGCTCGGAAACCATGGACCTTGATGGGATGATCGACGTTATCTCTCCTCTCCAGGGAAAGAGAAAACTTCGTTGATCTATTGCCGGTTTTAGCCCTGATGGAAACCCTTGTCGGAGACCCTGTACCGTACACGGCTTGCTTGACTGGCTGCAGCCACAACAGCCCTGACGTTGGGGTAAGCAAGGCAGATTTCAACACACGCTACTCTGTATACAGGGGCTTAATTGCGGATAGCTGACCACGCAGCCGATGCACAGGACCATCATGCGTGCAGTGACACTTGTGACAGACTGACAAATGCAGGCGAGCAACTTGAAATGAGGGGACCGAATGGGCAATCATTGGATGTCGTATGTTTCCTCAGTTGAGGAGACGCGCTTACCCCGCACAGCATGTCAGCATCAAGTCGCAGCTGGGCAGACAGATGGGGCAAACGAGTCGAGCAACATGAAAGTTAGCGCATACCGGAACTATGTTTGTCCGCCCCATCTGACCATCTCGGGAAGTGACCACCCGCTCGGAATAAACTTCCTCCATCCTCCAAGGTCGCCTCTTATCTTATCTTGTCAGGTAGCCCGGCAACTGAAAACAACAAACGCGGAAAAAAAAATTCATGCCATCAATAGAGGATACGCCCACCATCGTTATTCACACAATAACCAGTACAACATCTCACAACACAGTAGATTCAACCGTTCTTTCTTCAGGTCGTAGATGGACTCCGAAGTTATTTGCGCTTGGATCTCTGATCAGCACCTCCTCTCCCACACCTGCTCTGACCCCAAGACGTGCCAGCTGCCGCTCCAGTACGACGAGAAGGCCTCCACACCCTCTCGTCGGCGTCATAGTTGCGACCTCCGAGATTCCCCACCAGCGAAAAGACGCCTGACAAATCGACTGGAAACCGACTCTAACTTTGACGAGGTAGAGATAGAAGGCTCCACGATGCGTCGAAGTCCGAGAAAGAAAGCTGGCACACCCTCCAGTCAATCGACCCCGAACACGACAACCTCGGATAAGGATGAAGTAGCCGTCATCGAAGATAGGCCAATAGCCCGCAATGCCCTTCCCCATCGCCAATCTCAACAGCCTGTCTTTCCGCCGCCTCAGTCCTTCACTGCCAAGCTCAGTGAAGGCGAGCGGCAATCCTTCGCCTCTGCCTCACGCGAACGAAGCAGCATAACGAGCCGCACGAGATCCACAAGCCCCGTTAAGAATCCGGACGATCTCCTCAAGCTCGAAAAACCTGTGA
>JAVIXY010000455.1:0-13960 GCA_033030565.1 Fusarium nematophilum | reverse complement strand
CACCTTATGTTGCAACCTCTTATCCCTCTATTCTGAGACACGTAGCCGTTTCGGGCCATGGTGTAGCGGAGAGCGAGTATTAATAGTGGAAAGTTTGTATAAATCGTGCTGATGAAGAGAAGGGCGACGATGGCAAAGAACCCAAACTGGGGATGCCGAGTAGAAGACTAGGGCTAGGGGTAACAGCTGATAGCTTTGTTCGATGCGAGTTGGGGCTCGGGCGATTGATTTTATACCTCTCCCATGCTCAGTCCTCATTCTCACTCATAGCGGCTCATGGTGTCGAGCTCACGGATCATATGTATCACAAAGTGTAACCTGGAGGTCGCCAATTCATGCTACAGAGGCTAAGCAAAACTATGGAGCTTTAGTGATGTGACCTGATATAGTACACTGCAGCTAACACGCCTATAATGTTGTTGTTAGAGGGCTATGATCTGTGCCTTGGGGTTTGGAGACTTAGAGAAATATTTTGCGTCAATCGGCCCAGCTACGGTCCGCTTTTCGTCCCAGTCCTCGTCTTAGAACGCTGGGGAAAAAAAAAAAAAAAGAAGGAACAGAGATAGCCAATAAACATGGGAAATACGAGAGAGTATAGGTACTAACCATGTATGTATACAGTGTGATCAACTTGCTGTTTGCACGCATAGTCGCAACATTCTGCGGTATTTTACGCTAACCCCGTCATGATGACCACCCGACAGGTTACAACTCGCAGCTTCACATCTGTCACATTCGGTAATTGGTCGGCTCTCGCCGCTAAGGGGCCTTTTTGTTCTTCTCACAACACAAAAACCTCCCTTTCGCACCACTTGATATCTACGACCTATACTGCATATGTGTTCTAACAATGGGGTCGATCCAAAGAATTTTCTCCGCCGCTTGCGACATGACGTCTAACTGGCACAAGCTGGTTCCCAACCATTGGTCATAACTGACTGTCTTGGCGAAAAGCGCAAAAGGGATCATCTACCCGGAGTCCCCGGGCCATTGGCCTCGTCGGCACATCCACCGAATGCTTGTCGCAATTTTCTCCAACCTATTTAGAAGTACCAATAGAATTGTGGCCTAAATGGAATACAAAACACGGCTGGATCGTCATCATCCACACGACCATCTCCGTCCACCGTCGCGTCACTGACCTCCTTCATCAAACCCCGCTCGACGCCATAATGGTTCGAAGCCAGCCTTCTCGGACTTGAACCCACAGTGACCCAGTTTTCCGCGTCTGTCGTGTGATCCATTATCAGGCATATCGCTTTTGCTCCTTCTAGAGCCTCGAGCGCAAACTCGTACAGCAGTGATTCTTTGTCTTGAACCTTGGTTAATATAGTATCGTCGAGTGAAATGCTGTAGCTTTCGGGTTCTTCTTGATAATTCGAGTATGTCTCCATCCAGCAAAGTTGTTCTTGTATTTCCTTCTGGAGCAAGCCGAGGATGCATGGAGAGGGCTGGCGATCCGCACATGGCCCCAACAGCTGGATGGAATTTCGTAAACAGCGGCGTTCCGATAGGGTGGCGCCCTTCATCAAGTCGCTCGTTTTCTCTATCAACATGAGAATCAACGACCGCGAATCCATGGTGATGAACAGTGAAGGGGCTTCTTTGCATTTATCAAACTCTAGCCACCTACTCCAACTTGATACCAAGACCTAAATCCGGTATCATCTCGGCGTATTATTCTCTCGGGTAAAGATAGCGCATGGGCTTTAGATTGATGATTCAGGCAACAGTCAGTCTGAAACTGCTAAAGTGTTGAGAAAAAAATGTGCAACCAACCGACTCCCCTTTGGGCCGGCTATCTTTGTGTATGGCGTGCAGTTGGGGAGGTTGGTTGAGAGCCTCGCCTTTGAATTTTCTCACAAGATCCATTCTTGAGCGGGTTTATTCCACTGTATGAGGAAGCTGGTCATGCCCAGAGACGGGCTTCATTCATTTGATTTCATCAAGACAATGGATTGTATTCACTTGAGGAACGACGCTGACTCAGGGTCACGATTTCTATAGGCGCAGTCTCTCTCTCCTAGACATCTCTGTCTTTTGCTGCCTTCCTGCGTCTCCGTGCACCTGCATGTCATTTTCTCGTCCACAATTCCTTTCCGACAAAAAACCCCTATACTCTACTTTTTCTTCCCCTAATTAATTGTAAGCACAAACTCCTCAACCCAGTCGCGTCCTCTAGACCCAGGCAAAATCACAAGATAGCATCTCAAGCAAGTCCTCCACGTCCCGTTCCAACGCAAACAAGTCGGGCATCACCTCTTGTCGATATGACTGGTACAGGCATGAGAGAATCAACACGGGGTGCGAAGTTACTCCTGCTGGACCGTGGCCTCTGTTGAAAACACGACTGAAGCCATAATCGAACTCTGGAGGAAGCGATATCGCCTCGTGCGTCTTCCAACCACCAGATTCGACAAACTTCTCGTACATAACTCTCGGGACCGATCTGGGTGCAGGTATATTGCTGTACCGGGGGCCCTGCTCCGCCAACATCGTGGCCGAGACTAGAGTCGATAGCCTGAAACACGCCAAGTCGAGGCGAATCACATATACTACATCGAAGTCGTAGACCGAAGCTATGTATCCGGCTCTTATAGCAGCATCGACACATCCAGAGCTCCTCGGATCACTCTCTAGGACTATTTCACCTGGTTGACCACCAAGATCAGGGCTGACTATTCCATGATGCCCAAAGAGAAGAGAGCCTCTGAGGTTGAGAAACTCGTCCACATCAGGAGAAAATAGTGTTCTGGGACGATTTCGATGGATGGGGAGTCTCCTGCGCGGACAATTTAGAGGAATCGGTGGGAGGGGCTTGTCATAGATACTGAGGCGGGTTTTCCTGGGAGTTGGGTCGGAGAGCCTGGGACAGATCTCGAGCCTTGCCTTCATGTCCCCAGTTTGAGGACGGATGAAGGGGGCTGGTGGAAACCTGGGCTCGGTTCTCCGACGGCCATCTTCGCTTGTGCGCGATCGGCCTCGGGAGAGTGAGAGTGTCGGCATTGCACTGGCAGGTGAGAAACGCACAGGGGACGGACGGCTCTCAGGAAAGCGGCAGGATCAAGGACACGGAACCATCAATTAAGAATACGAGCACTCACGTTAGGAGAACTCATTGAACTACCGATAAACTCAAAGTCTTGCCGAAAAGGAACGGATTCCTCATTTGAAGTTTTGAGTGGTACAGTGACAGAAGACTGTCTTGCTTGTCATCAAGCGGTCTCGATCGATAGGAATCAGACAGAAAGAAAGGAAGCCGGAAGGCAGATGTTAGTTGTAGAGAATGACATTACCTAGCAGAATTAGATGGGTTGTTCAAAATGTTAGGAATGAAGATACCTCGCCGCTCTTGACGTTTATTGTCTTTGGGGTACTGTAATAGATTGTGCCACACCACGGGATAGCATGCTCTTCCAAGACAATAATGTGACTATAGTAAGCACCACCCCAATTCACCAAGCGATTCCACACTTTGCACGATCCAGAGGGCCGTCTTTTCTCCCTTAGCCTAGCAGGCAGACAGTGCTATGCTTATTCTTCAATACCGGGGTGCTGAATTCCCTATTCTGTAACCTGTGACGAGCAGTTACAATAGCGTGCGCCTAACCGCTATACCACAGGGCAAAGGATTGGGCCTTGATCGCAATTGTAGCAATCAAGCAGGTACACCAGCTGCTATATGAAGCCTATCGCTTACGGGGACAAGGCCGTAACATAACCGTAAGTCACGTTAGGCCTTTTCCTCTCTCCCCCTCCTACCATCCTCTTCAGGAAAGGCTCCTTGCTGTGTACTTTTCTACGCTTCATACTATGGCTTGATGACGATAATGGACGACTTTTTTGACAATCCCTTTTTCCATGAATGGACTTGTATCCTGATTTGCACTTCACACACGCTCTCTTTACATTCAGCCTGTGTTGGCATGGTACTCTCGTTTCTCGTGATCGACGTATACTGTCGTTCCTGAAGGCCTTGTCCAACTTAAATTACACCATGCCTCAGTGAATTTCAAATAGCTCGTCAAGACGTCCCGTGAACCGGTCACGTGCTCAGTGTTCTCCGAGGATTTTCATAGAACATATCCTTGCAACAATGCCGAGTGCAGTTGGGTTTCTTGTTGCAAAATCGGTTTGGGCTGGGTTCCTTATCCTGTGTGCGGAAATGGAATACCTGTTGGAAGGCGCCTTGCAAGATGCCCCAGTGCAGTGCGGGCAATATGTCACGGCGATATATCACGGCGATATATGACGGCGATGTATCAGGTGGCAACGGCTCAGCCATCGAGCCGGATATTACAGTACCTTCACAGCAAAATTTCTAATAAGCATAGCCCCGTTGTATTCTTATCCTTGGATTAATTCTAGCTTTCTAGGTCTACGTCAAACTCAGCGGGCTCCTCGCATGTCTACTATCCTAACACTCGTTGTTGTGTCTCTCCTCGATCGGTCCCGCTCATGGCCTCTTGAAAACATTCGCCCTAGGAGGCGTTGAATACGAGGGCTACAGCCATTAGAACCCAGCCCCTTCGCCTAAAGCGATTGAGTGTAGCTTTCAGACCCCAGACGAAGAGCGAGCCCAGTGTGTTACAGCATCTACCGCAGCGATTCCTTACCCGAAAAAAAGCATGGCAAGACCAAGGCTACCGGGACTATATCCTCCACCAAACCCCAACGGCCATTGCCCTTCATCGCACCCACATTCATGAACTTAAATTTTACAGGGTATGCAGCTCGGAAACGTCGAAGTGACTGGCTCCGGCACTGGCCGCTTGTTTGGGCCTGATATTCCTGTTTCCCACATTGCAGCCTCTCAACTATTAACTATTCTAGCGACATACAATTAGCTGCCGATACTGATACCTATACAGAGCTTTCACTACTTATTTATTTTTAAGAGCCGGGTCGTCATCACCGTGGTGCGGATTCATATCGCCTCCTTCTCAGAGTCTTGGAAAGCGTTGTCGGCTACGAACGTCAATATTCCTTTCACGGCTCCAGCATATAACCCAAAAACATTGAGCTCTTCCTTCTTCGCCTAGTATGGGTGCTGAAAGCTGCCGTGGTTCCTCGTTGCGCGATCCACGCACCCGTCGGCACAGGCCTGGCTTTAGGCCTTTTCAATAAAAATTCACCTTTGATAGTCAAGACGATCAAGACTAGACGGATATCAAAACAATTATTGCCAAGAAGGACTCGCCGTAGCCACTCCCCGTGTTTATACATGCAGAACTGCACCCTTCAGCGTCTTGATCTATAAATCATCATATCCGTGCCACTATTGTCGTCCATAAAAGTATCCCTGGCTATAAGCGGAGACATGTTCTGACACATTGATGAACATGCTACTGACCTCTGTGTGAGCGCTCTCGCCCACACGTGGCAGTTCTTTGGCCGTCGGAACACCATCCACCGCCCTCGGATATGCCGTTGTTACACCTTCGGGTTTCGTTTAGCACTCTCATCGGGGTATTGTTCGCAAAACTCGGGTATGATGCTGTAGCATCGGAGGTAACTTGCGTTTCAAGTGCCCATGGCGGCCACGATGTTGAGGGTTACTGTGATCTCCGCACGCCGATCTGCGCCGGCCTGAGCGGACTGTTCGTCCCGCAGATAGCCCGGGTGTCTAAGGAATCGCAAACCCTCCTCCCTTGCCCTGTTCTTGGATGCGAATGATAGAGGTTATTTCAACCCGACATCATGTACTGTACAGTAGCGCGTATGGATTCTGTTGACAGATAGATCTCAGCATGCATAATCCCGTTAGACAAATCACAGGTGCTCGCTTCGCTACGTATCTTAGGACGTAACCCCCTGGCGTAATACTTCTAGTCAAATCAGGGATTGCTAATTTATTCGCCAAACCGTAAAACTCACTCAAGAATCTTACGTAAATATTCTAGCCAGTTCTTAACCGAGACGTTCATCAGTTAGCGATGAATATCATCAAAGTCTGGGAATAAGGCCAGTCCTCGTCGATGTCGTCGATGTCGAAGTTTGGATTCGAGGGCACGCTGCTCGAGTTTGAGATGCCAAGCCGAATTTCTGGGATCCAACTGCGACTGCGAGGGCGGCCTCAACATCGATTTCGTCCGGGTCCGGGATGAACGTCTCGGCGGACAGAGCCATCTCGACCGCAGTCTCGCCATGCTGCGGGTTCCAAGCGGCCATGATGGCCGTTTAATCAAAATCCGGTAACGTGAACGATCGGCTCGTTTACTATAGACTCCAAGACGCCTTTTACTACGAGAACCACGACTAGGCTAGGCAGATGAAGATTAAAGGATCGTCAAAACAGCATTATCACAGAGTACATGACCCAATCTAGATCCCGGCCGCAAAAATCTTCTCTGGGACCTCTTGGATGCTCTAGTATAAGGGCACCGGGATAAAGGGATGTGGAAGAATCCTCGACTCAAATGATTGGCCGAATCCGACATCAGTTCGGCAATCCCGGTACTCTTGATGCTCTACTTCCAGGGTTTTTGTTTTTTCAATATCAACCTATTAGAGGGCGGAAACAGTCACAAATAATCGTGAGAAGGCGGCACAGACAAGCCCTGTCTATTTAACTACCCATGAAACAACACCCTTGTGGTTTCGTTTACAATAGACCTGGGCCTCACGGGGCCATATTTTTTTAAAAGCTCCTTTAACTTCGTATCCGTATGGAGGTCTTTAATAGTTTTCGACAAATCGACCTCGCTATCCTGGCCCTCAATGATTTCATGAAGCCGCAGCCGCATCCACTCCTCAGGCTTAACGTCCAGCTTGAAGCTGCTCAGTTTATGCCATGTCATTGCTAGGGAATATACAATGTTGAGAACTTCGGACTGACTCGAGGATTGACTTGAGGACCGGCTTGAAGACCGACTGGATTTCGAGAATATTCTTTTGATCAAATCTTTTTTCAGAATTTGAAAGGGGCTCATTGAACTCCATTGGGGGAACTCCAAGATTCTGGCGCATCGTCTTTCCTCGTTACGGGTATTTTTCTTCCTTTGGTTGGGCGCTAATAAGCTTATCAAATCAGGCCAGTCCTCCTCCCAATACGGATGCGTTTTATCAATCTTCTCAACGGGCACTCCTTCCATACACGGAGGATGGGTGTAGTATCCTCCAAAATGTTGAAGAACTGGGTTTTGCCGAGTGATCCATTCTAATGGCTCCTCAGGAATAGACTCTGTCAGCTGAAGCGAAGGTCTGACGGACGCCGAGGCAGGACTCTGCCGGTCGCGTTGCTCAGTTAGGAAAGTTTCAGAAGTAGGACTTCCAGTCGCCTGCGTCGAGCCCGTAATAATCTCCTCTGCATCCTCGGCTAAGGTTGTGACGTCCTTGGACTCTTGATCGCGCGACCATTCAGGGTCGACATGAAAACTAGCCGGTGAGTCCGTTGACAGGAGCTTTCTTCACTTCAGAGTAGGTGAGGGGCTATTGTGCATCGGGGATACTCCACTAGAGGCACCCGAGGCAGGCTGGTCCATGGATGACGGCTTGCGCTTCGGAGGGTTGTTGGCAAGTGTGAGCCCGGTAGTTACTTGATAGTCTTGCAGCTCAGACTCAAGCGATGATCGACTACCGTCGGGAATCGAGGCATCGGAACGATCGACAGCACTGTCGTCGGCTCGAGGCTCGGGTGGTTTCTGACTGACACCGAAAAACTCCATCCCGTGTTCTGGGGGCTCCTCCGCGTCCGGGTCCTCACCTCTCTTCTCCTTGAACCACCGTCGCATCGTCTTCCATGTTTTCTGTTGAGTTTCCATCATGGCTTGCCGCGAAATACGGTCGTCTCGCTCGATTTGCTGAAGTCGATCCGTCTTCTCGTCAAGCTTCGCAGTCACGCGAGCCAGCTTGGCTTCGAGCCGGCTTTTTTCCTGGGCGAGCATTCTGCATTCGAGTCGGACTTCGTTCCTGGATTTGTGGTATTCCTGCTCCGTCTTGGCCTTCTCTGCATCTCGTTGGTGGCGAAGGTTAGACCAGAAATCCCGCTCCGTCTCGTCCCAAACAGACCTGCGATCTTCTGCTGGGAGCGCCTCCCATGCGGCGGCATCATCTATAGCCATGTTGAGCCGCTTCCGTAGCCGAATTGTAGTCAAGGCCAATCGTTGGAAGTGGTGACTTGGCCAATGTCGAATCCTTATGGTGGGTGACGGTCTCTGGCTTGGGAAGCGAGCGAATTGCTGATAGTCAAAAGTTCGAATGCTAGAGAGAAAGGCAACATACGGATTGTGTTGGGAGAATTGGAAGGTCGTGGTGGGTCACGGCTGAGAAGTCGTAGGCGGGGAAGTGGACGAGCGCCCCAAGAGGAATAAGCTGAAGAGATAGATTAGAAATCAATAACGAGTAACCGGAGAGTACGTACAATGAGAAGGCTGGGACTAAGGAAACACCGTTGTGTTATGTTTGGTAATTCGATTGATGGAGATGGGCCGCCGACGTGGAGCGGGGGGGAAAGTCGAAGAAAATCTCGTTGGTGAGTTGTCGCTGTTTGTCGTTATGCCGTCTAATTTTCTGGTTGCGGGATAGGATGCCTCCCGGCGCTATGTATCTGAGATCCGATAATAGGGAGCAAAAGGGAAAGAGAGAGAGGGTGAATGATGGCAAGGGGATTTTGCAAGTGGTATGTTAGGGAGATGGCGATATGGATTGTGGAACACGGCAGCGGGGATAGAAGGGAAGACTTGAATGAGGAAACTTGAATGAGAAAATGGGCGGATTGCCAGAGAGTAAGGGGAGAGTAGAGAGGAGAACAATGGGGAATTTTTGAGGATGGGAAGGAAATGTGGCAACAATTTAGACCGTGACTGCGAGTTGCCGAGTGGGAACGTGGCAACCCAACGATGACCCCTGCTGATTGCTTTTGGTTCAGCTCATTATCCGCAGTTAGGGATGTAATGGCTAAAGGGGGGCTTCCTGTTTGTAATGAAGATTCGTCCTGTGTATCAATGGTTATAGGGTGGCTGCCATATAAACTCATTCCTGGCCTTGAGCCAAGGCCCTGTCGGACGCCAAGACTTCTAAGCGCCTCGTTGACATTGTAAGCTGCGAGGATGAGCCAAAGGGGCCATTGCAATCAACATAGGAGTTCGCGGAAAGCCTTATGTAGAAGGATAGGTAAAATCTCCTGCTGAGACTTGCCAAATAGCGATTTAAAAAATACATTATGTTGCAGGCGTCAGCTGTCGTCCATGTATTATTGTATGGCATCGCTTTGAGAGCTTAGCGGTCAGCATCAGAGAGCCGGGGAGTCATGTTGGGCCAGAATCAGGGCTTATTTTGGACGCGTTGGGTCAGATGGAAGATCGCACACACCACTGTTTCCTATGACCATAAGCGCCTACGCTCGATGACAGCACATGACAGCGACAGGATTATCACAGTTCTGGCATTGCCTTGTGCACTGTAACAACGCCACAACAGCCACGACTGGGTCCGTGCTCAAAGACTTTACGTAGAAAGCTGGGCGGCCTCTGGAGGTGGCCGGGACTGTACACGGTGGATGGCGTCATCTACTGTGAGGTATATGATGAGAACACGGATGTTCACGTCGTTGGGGGGCTCCTTGAAAGGCTACTGCCGTTCTGTGGTAGATATCCAGAGCCAAACTCTGTCATCTTCATGGACAATGCTTCCTTTCACTTCTTCTCCCCACGGCTTAAAGAAATACTTCCTGAAGCTGGGGTGATAGCCGAATACTAACCGCCGTATTCCCCAGACCTGAATCCCATCGAGTATCTGTTTGGTTCAGTCAAAATCGCATCAGGAAGAGATGCCGGGAGGACGAAGATCTCATACAAGGCGACTTCAAGTCCTACCTACAGATGCAGGTCAGAGTTGCAGGTCAGAGTTGTAGGTCAGGACAGAAGGATCGCAAAGGGTCACTTTAGGAAAGCACAAGTTTATTTTGACTAGTCTAGAATGAAAGGAACTAAAATAAATGCCATTCTCTGCCCGTCATCTCGCGGTATTGTCCCTTTCACGCTGCCGGAAGTATCGTGGAACATCGCAAACGTAATGCCATGCTATGCCTTGTGGTATGCCGTGCTTGATGTAGAACCGAAATATTCTCTCTGGGTTGCTAGCAATCATGTCAAGATCAATGCAATGCGCCAAAGACAACACCTGCACCGCGGTGTAATGTTCCCGGTGTTCTTCAGTGCTGACTTGGGATCGCTGTCAGACGCCGTATGCTATGAGTGCCGCTTCCCTGGGCAGGTCATACTTCACGAGAGGGGTGGTTGGGAAAGCCATTCCGGGGGTTGCTGGGCTACTTGGTGTATTTTGATGGCAATGGACGACTGTCACGCCGGTCGGCGAGCCGACCGAGTCTCGCCGCCGCCGCTTGCGGCCTTGCGTCTTCTCGCGCTCTTCCCGTTCCCTTTCTTCCCATTCGCGCTCGTCATCCATTACCAACCGACGGAATTCATTGGGAACATCATCGTTTCCATCCAATTTTTTTCCAGCCTGTAAATGATCGGCAAGCATCCTTATGTGATGCGGTTGAAGACGATGTTGCTTCCCTCTATCCTGCCAACAGTGGTCCCCTTTTGTACACGGAGGCCCAGGGCAGCGCATGAGAGAGTATGCCTTCCTAATGCATGCTCCCGACCTACGCCGGCCGTCCTAGCTTCTAAGTTCTTCTTGCTGGTTGGCCGTCGCCCCTCCTCTGCCGGATTTGCTGGGCTCCACAGACTGATAATTGAACGTAACTGTAATGGTGATCTTCTTGTCGTCGTTCAGAAACTTACTCCATTCCCGAAGCTGTTTCTTAACGAATGACCAGTCAACGGCCAATTCTTGAAATCGCTTCGTTATATTGCCTGTCTTACGGTCGGTCACGGACAAGCTTCGTCTCGACCGGTTTCCAGGGCTTACCCTTGCACGCACCAGTCACTTTCGGTTCAAGGACGTGTTCCCAGAACTTGAGTGGCGAAAACACGATGTCCAGCTCCGATTCGCCGGCTTGTGTCCTGTTCTTTGCAACTATTTTCCATTCCACATTATAGCGTATCGTTGGTTGGCCGCCGTACGACCGGTCTGGTTCCCAGTGAGCAAATGGAACGAAGGTCAAGGCACTTCCGGCAGGTCTCAGCGAGCTTCTTGGGGCGAAGGCTGCTGGCTGAGACTCTTCGCTATCGGACGTCGGAAAATCGGAGTTGCTCGCATCGTCACTTGGCCAGTCGTTCGCAGTCTCTCTCTGATTCATGATTGTTGCCACATCTCGCAGGTTCGCTGTTGGCCCCCACAAAGGACACTAAGTTATCCTCCCCTCTCCCTCGTATTCCAACGGGTTCTACGGCCCCTTGTCACGTGATTGCCATAATACTGTCGGAAATTGGCAGTAAAGCCAGTACTGATGGTCTAAGTTTTTTATGAAGCTATTCAGAGTCATAAACTTAGCTATAGAGAAACCCAGAGCATGGTTCCAGCCTTACTACGGTATGATGGGTAAAGTATGTTAGCTCGCCCCACACAACAGCAGGGGTCAGAGGGGTCACTTTTCGCGTTCTTGAGGTATCCTCAACACAACACCAACACAACGCATTTTGAGCCCTTTTTAACCGCGTTTTCGCTATGGCTTCTAGTCAAGACCTCGAGCTACAGCTACAGCAGCTTCAAGAGCAACAGCAGCTTATTTTACAACGGCAAGAACAGCTTCAACTATAGCTCCAAGAGCAGCTTGCCCGGCAGCATCAGGAGCTTCTTACGCAGCTTAGAAGCCCCCCTCCAAGAACCCCCTCGCCGCAGCCTTCAAACCGCGCAAGTAATACGAGCCGCGATACCCGTATATCGATTCGAACGCTTCGATCAGCCGGTTGGACCTATCAGCAAATATCTACGCATCTTCGCCTTACGCTACGGCAAGCCCAGCACGCAGCTACGACCCAAGCCACGCCTCGGCGCCCCTCTGGCCGCCCTCCCCTGCTCATAGAAGCCCAAGTTGAAGAATTAATAGAGTTCGCATGTGCCTCTCGGCATGGACGGCGGATGGCTTACTGGCGGTTGCCACAGGCACTAGGTTGGGACTACTCGGTTGATGCTATCAAGGGCGCCCTTCGCCGGGCTGGATTTAAGAGATATGTGGCACGCCGGAAGCCAATAATAATAGAGCCAACGCGTCAGAAGAGGCTTGCTTTCGCTAAGAGCTGCGTTAATTGGTCCCTTGATGACTGGAAGGCTATTCTATGGTCTGATGAGACCTGGGTCACAGGGGGGAGGCATATACGAACGTGGGTTACTCGCAGACCCGGCGAAGAGCTCGATCTGACCTGTATTATTGAACGGCATCGACGGAAGAAGGGCTGGATGTTCTGGGGCTGCTTTTCCGGGCTCACAGGCAAGGGCCCTGGGGTCTTTTGGGAGAAGGATTGGGGCTCAATACGGGCTATAAGCTATATTGAACACATCGTCCCTATCGTATGTGGTTGGCATCGTCTTCATCCAAACCAGAGTCATATCTTCATGCAAGATAACGCCCCTGCCCACACCGCAACAGAGACTATCGCCGAGCTCGAGGCTCGAGGGATTAAGATCATCAGCTGGCCGCCTTTTTCGCCGGATTTAAACCCGATTGAGACCGTATGGAAGGAAATGAAAGACTATATATTGAGAGACACTTCCCAGAAGATCAATCTTATGACCGGTTGCGAGCTGTAGTTAAGGAAGCTTGGGATTCTCTTGATAATAGCTTCTTTATTGAGCTATTAGAATTAATGCAGGAGCGTTGCCAGGCTGTTATAGATGCTGATGGAAGGCATACTCGATTCTAGATGAATACCACAGCCAAATTGGCTTGAAGCTACATCGCAGCTCGGGAAAGCGACCCCTCTGACCCCTGCTGTTGTGTGGGGCGAGCTAACATACTTTACCCATAATACCGTAGTAAAATGCGACCTCATGCCGACTGTGGCGACATTTAGCATGTCCTCGACTGGGAAGAACGAGGCAGGCATACCTTGGCGGTTGGAGTAAGGTACCGGGGATGTGGGTCCATTTCCGGGGTGGTGTAGGTAGGTGGGTAGGTTTTATTACGCCCGGGAGAACTAATCTCATAGGGCCGCTAGATACGCTTTGCCATTTTCACTTCCGCCGTCTTGATCCTGACCACGAAAGAAAACCCCACTTCTCTCTCCGATTCTTTTTGTTCCAGCCTCGCTAGNTAGGTAGGTAGGTTTTATTACGCCCGGGAGAACTAATCTCATAGGGCCGCTAGATACGCTAAGCCATTTACACTTCCGTCGTGTTGATCCTGACCACAAAAGAAAACCCCACTTCTCTCTCCGATTCTTTTTGTTCCAGCCTCGCTTGACTCTGTTTGACAGACCTGCTTGGAGGCCGATTTCTCCAAGTGTTCAGCATCCTATCTTCAGCAGCTGAAGCATGGACTGTCCACCTGAGGCTGTTGGATGTTAGTATTCCCTAGGTTCAGTTGTTAATGTGTCGTATCTCCCGGTTCGCCTCCGGCCCCCCCGTCTCTATTGCAAACTTGACCGCCGTTCGCACCGCCTGTAAATTAGGTGTCCACTTCTGTCCATCCGACGTCGATTTGCCTCCCAGAAAGAACGGGAGATTACCCATCATGCTTTGTCCAACTTGTCTCATGCCTTCGCNTCTATTGCGAACTTGACCGCCGTTCGCACCGCCTGTAGGTTAGGTGTCCACTTCTGTCCATCCGACGTCGATTTGCCTCCCAGAAAGAACGAGAGATTTCCCATCATGCTTTGTCCAACTTGTCTCATGCCTTCGCGCTGTGTCTCCCATTTTGTGCGTCGAAACGGGAAATGTTCCATCGTCTCGGCTGCTTGTCCACAATCACACATGTCCGACTCCACCGCGCCTATCTTGCACAGGTAACTGTTGATCCTCGCCATTCCCGTACGGAGCTGCGAGAGCACGTCTGCTTCTCCTCTCTTTAGTCAATCGTATAGCGCTTCCGTGTGTTTGCCAGGCAAAGCTTTGT
>JAVIXY010000454.1:2626-14036 GCA_033030565.1 Fusarium nematophilum | reverse complement strand
ACATACTTGGATGGCTCACATACTTATCATATACGTTATGTATGCTCCAAACTCTTGCTCAGAGACTACCAGATGCTGACATATCATTCCAAGAAATACGGCTGATCTAGTCACTGGAGTTACTCAGGCCAAAATCTTCCCTGGTCACAACAGTAACAACGACGACCTCATCAGCAGAGTCCCTTCGCAAGATAATCAGAACGAAGCATATCACGACAAGCCCCTATCCCTCGACCAGGAAGGCACTGAGTTTGAAGCTGAAAATTTGGTTGCTAAGGGCCGCATTGGAAGGCTGGTGTGGCGCAAGGTCAAGTGGAAGGGCTATCTAGAGAGCGACAATACCTGAGTGAACAACAAAGATATCAGCAAGGGGGCCGCCACAGTCAACTATGAAGCGAGGCACCCCCATGGTCGAGGCGAATTCAAATTTGAGCGATTAGTCTCGAAGCAGAAGGTGAACGGAACCACAATGTATGAAGCTATGTGGCAAGGTCAACCAGGCTCTGACAATATTTCGGTGGATAAGTGGCATCTTGGTACCAAGATTGTTGCTGCATTTGAGGCCAGTTTGTTCATATAGAATAGTTTTAGGTCTTAATTCAAATCTGTTTACACCTAGGCTGGAGAACATTTTCAGGGTCTCCTCTAACTTATTATGCTCGGTTTTTAGAATCTCTAGCCACAGTGATATATGCTATATAAGCTTCTTCTCCATGCTAAAGAGTTCCTCCTATATTCTTCTTCCAGCAGTGCTGCTGAATTTCCTCACATCGGTTGATCTTGATGAATCTAAAGGGTGCTGAAGATCCTTTTAAGAATACGCTGAATGAGACAATTTTCTTAAGATCCTTATCTGCGCCGCGAAAAAGCCGTATTAGCAAATGAAGTAAGGCCAGCTTAGCAAGAAGCACAAGAGAGGCATGACCGAAGCAGTCAGGAAATTGAGAAGGTCGAGGACTGGAAGCGGTAATCACAGGGCCCTGTCCAACTTGGCCAACGTTTCCCGCGCCTGCTCAAAAAAGGCGAAGACGATGGACTTACTGAAATCCGCTTCTCACTCTCGTCCATCGACAGGATTTTGGAGACGCATATCGTATCTACGTTCTTTCTAAAGCGGGCAGGTTGAAGCTACCTTCATCTTCCCCTAGGGCGAGGTCAGTTCCTTGGGACGATGGCAATACTGGCATAGACGTCCATGCGAAGAGTTGAGCACAACGGGGAACTCCCAAAGTTCCACAATGTCCAGAGTTTGCAAATCCAACAAGACTTCGCAAACGGGATTCGTGTGGGCGACCAGGTCTCCCCTCTCTCGGGCATTTTCTCGGACAAACTTGTCGCCACTCACTGACCAAGTAGCAGCATCCTTCTTCCAATGCCATTCCAGTTGAAAGCGTGCTAGTAGACCTGTCTTCTTTTTAGCAGTAACCAAAAAGCGCCCAACGCACTCTGCCATTGGCCAGGTATGTCATTCAATAGACCAGTCTGGACTCTGTGATCGGCAACGCTAGGTAGGGGGCGGCCAGCGGCGCGAAGTTCCGCCATGGTACCCTGGTGCGGCGGTTGATTGCACTTGTGAGCTCCTTGCAATCTTCCATGAAGGCTTCATGGTCGTGAGTATTCACGGTAGACAGCTTGGGATTGGTGGCGTTCGAGTCATTGACGCAAACTCTCAAGAAACGCGAGAAGGGGAGAGAGCTTCTTGGTCGTATGGGCAACATCGGATTTCTGGCCTTGAAATGCCGCGTAGTCGTCAAACAATCCCTGAACTACTATGATGCCGAGCGATATGACGCCGACTGCGCTTCTAGCGACGGACAAGGGGTCCACCATGCTGGTGCGCAAGGGAGCAATTTGCGTCGGAGGGGGATTTGCCCTGGATGGCAGTCGAGAGGAATGAAGAACATGCATGGCTGGTTGGAGCTGGGACTTTGCCAGTCTTTGTGAGGCACTGGCGGCTGAGACAAAGCCGGCAGTTGACTACACACCTTCGCCATAAGTGAGGGATACGGAATCAAACATTTAGGCGCAGTTCGTCTCGTGCATTTTGCGATGATTGGCTCGACAGAGTACATCACCTCGAAGTGAATCACGCGACGCTTCCTTACGAAAGTGAGCCCAAGAATATGTTACATACAGGTGGTTACTTAAGCTACGGCGTATTGAAATTCGCAGTCAGCGGTCTTCGCTACGTTGCGGGCCACGGTCAAATGTGGCGGGGGGGCGCGGCGATCGCAAGATCATCAGGATCCATCGCGGGTATAAAGTCGCTAGCTCGGTGAACTGCAGGTTAGTCCAAAAAAAGGACAAAGCCGGGAGGCGGCCCGCCACGATTCAACTCGCCTCATTCCTCGATTGGATCAGCGACCTCAACACTTCCGATCAGTTTGCTATTTCAGAATGCGCTTCCATTCAAATGGGGAAACAGTTGTGTGCCGATCGCTGTCGTATCATTCAGTTGTGGCGCTCACGAAATCTCAGCCTCCTCGGTAGACTCAGTAGCCCTAACAGAGCCCTGAGTAAGAAAGACCGCCTTCTTGGAACCGACGGCTTGCCCAACACCTTCGCGGATGCTGCACGTTTGCTATATACGTTCGGCCTCTTTTGCTGCTGTCGAGTCGGGAAATTGTATAGGCATGACGACAGGGTGTAGAGTACGAGGCGACGTTGTACTTAAGAGAAGTCCTCGGTACCAACATGTTCCTTCCTCGCTGTTGAACAATCGAATCAAGTGCGGCAACTTTGCAAGCATGCACCAGGTATCCCAAAGGCGAAAACAAAAAAAGTAAGAAAAAAAAAGAAAGAAAAAAAAAAGGAGGCCACAGGACGCTAAAGCTGTGTTGGCAGCGGAGAATTCAGGACAAGCGGGTTCAATGCCTTCCGCCCCGACGTCTGCCTCGTCTCATTGTCCAGCTGAGACAGAGGGAGAGAACTGTGGCTGATCNCTAAAGCTGTGTTGGCAGCGGAGAATTCAGGACAAGCGGGTTCAATGCCTTCCGCCCCGACGTCTGCCTCGTCTCATTGTCCAGCTGAGACAGAGGGAGAGAACTGTGGCTGATCAATAGCGCATCATTGCAGCCGCCACATCTCAATCAATAAGTGCATTTGATCAGTCACACTTCTTGACCGTCAACTGGACTGATTTTCTCCTGTGTCGCATCACGGCCAGCCCTTTATTACTCGTCACTTTATGCGTCGAGCCCAAACAGTGAGCTCTCTCGGGAATAAATATAATGCTCATTCGGTGGCTATTACGTCGTCACCCGACACTAATCACCAGCTCATGGTCTACTATGAGGGCACCCCTCATCCAAGTTGAAACCTTTCTCAATATCACGCGCCCGAAATCTTTACCATCTGCGATGTGAGCATTTTCTACCTAGATTTAAGGTGCTCCGATTTCTTCCACATCTTTCACCATATTTTTCTCTCTACATCCTGACCAGCACCATTTTCACAGTCTCTGAATGAGCTCCCTGATATCGCTAAATCCCATGGACCCGGTTTCAGATTCCCAATACCCGCTGCTATCCCCTCTCAGCGCTAATATGGGCACGAACAAAAGTTACATGACCGTCCATCCTTTGCTCTCACCGCAAACATCTACCGTCGACTCGGACAATGCTCGAGCCGTTTCGTCGTCAGCCCATGGACTCAGCCCGATCTTTGGGGGTTCCGTTTCATCAATAACTAAGTATCCTTCACGCTCTTCAGATCCAGAATCGCAGCAACAGCAGCAGTGCAGGTTATGGGGAGAAAAGGGGAGGAAAAAGCTTGGCTATCATCGAACTTCCGTCGCTTGCGGTAAGATACTCTCAGGGCCCCTTGTATCTATGTAGGCCTGACCTGACCTCTTTCTAGACCCTTGTCGTCGTCGCAAGATCAGATGTATCCTATCCCCATCTGACTCTCAGGGGCGATGTATCACCTGCATCCGCCTGAAGAAGGAGTGCAGTTTTTATCCGACAGACCAGCCGCCACATACGCCGCATGCGAAGAAGTCCTCCCAGCCATCCTCCAGACCAAAAGGATCACCAACCTCATCGTCACCCGCAACTTCGAGTGGAAAACCAGCGGAACTACCAAGTCACCCCTTCACCCCCCTCGCAACATTACAAGCACCAAGCATGGTGCCTACGGGTAAACCAACTGCCAATATAGAACGGTTTACATCCAGGGAAAGAGGTGAGTTATGTTGAGTGTTATGCTTTAATCTTGGTCCGATTGCCCATCACGAGAGCCATCACCAGCACCAATCGCGATCCCTCCACCCAAGTTTGGTAACTAGCCAATTACTAAGAGAGACGCGACAGGAACCGTCCAACGTCCTAGCTCTGAAATGGCCGAGCTCGAAACGATATGGGGATCGTATCCATCAGGGTGTCCGATCAGTGCACAGTTTCTCCCATTTGCCCTTGGCCTCCCAATTTGGACATCTGGAAGTTCAGGGCCGGGTTCTCGGGACGGTGTGGCTTGGGAAAATTATGCGCCATTATTGCGATCCATGTCTTTCGGCAGCGTGTCGCCGAATTCCATTTCCTGGGAAGTCGAGCTGCAGGCGGTGCATACTTGGACGCACTCTGTAGCCGATCCAGGTCCTCGTGACGAGGCCCCGGGCTGGGGACCTCCCTATCGTAACACAATAGTAGTCTCATCGACAGACGGTGGAGCGGAGGGAGGAGGTGCTGAGCCAAGAGAATCTGTTTACACTCAGGAGCATTAACAACCTAGCAAATGTGCTGCATAGATTGGGTAAGGATGAGCAAGCATATGAGATGCATTGAAGACGGTGGTGCCGTGCCTTCCGCCATACATGCATTTTCTGGCTGCTACACTAGATAACTATACGGATACCTTGTAGGGACATCGAGCGAGGGGAAGCAAAGGAGCGTGCTGTCGTGGGCAGGGTAATGGTGATACGGAATAATGACCGGAGGGACACCACCTCGCAGCGTGGATCGTGAAGGGCGGCGGGGCGGCTAAAGATGTATATTCTTCGCTTATATGATTGAGAACCCATTCCGCTGTTTGTTATTCTATGTCTGAGTGGAGGCTTTCGCGTCATCTGAACGCAGCTAACTGGAAGAACCATTTCTCTTTTTTGACTCAGAAAGCCGCTCCAAATGAGACCAGAATGAAATGAGCCCAAGGCGAAGGCTTTCTTTGAACCCTCACCTGCTATATTTCAATCCAAAATTTCTCCACAAGGTTCTGACAACCCATCTACGAACCAGCTCGCTACACCAGCTCGTGGCTAAATCGGCCGTCCCGATGACCCATCTGGTGTGGACCTGGACCGGCTGCGGGATTCGACCCAGGCAGATCCCGAGTTTCCCGGAAATGCGGATCCGGACCGCATAGCTGATGCTGTTCCTATACGGGGCTTCGGCTTCCAGTCGGATGAAGATACGGAGATCATCTTGGGGTGAGGCGATAGGGACTGGTTGTCCCTGGAGATGAGAAGGTACTTTTCTACCGGCTCGGATTTGGCTTTCGAAGGTCTAGGGTAGCTATATGTGAGCCGAAGGTATTAGAACTGCTGATAGGTGATATCAAGACTACCCTCCCGGTGGGCTGGTTAGCAAGACTTTTGCATGTAGACATAGTAGAATCGGACAAGGGTAGTTTCAGTCGCCCGATTTCTGCCACGGATTCTCTGTTTGCGAGGGCCTCGCTGACTCCCTTTGCCGTCTTTTGCAGAAGCCTTGTAGAGGGTCCAACCTACTATGCAGTACCCACCTACCGGCAAGCAAAAAAAAAATTTCCCCATACAAAATGCCCAGTTTCACTTACACGGTGTTTGGCCAAGATTGAAGTTATTGGCATGGAGTAATGTCTGTTGTATTGAGAATTTCATGCCGTTTGATATTATCACATTGCTTTTTGGATCACGTATGCAGTATGGTCGCATGGCGCTAATGTAAAATTCTCAAAACGTCTCCTTCGTGAACCAGCCTCCCCGTCGCTCCTCCAAATGCTTCTCTACACCAGCCTTCTATAATCGCCTTGAAAATGCCTCGAGTGTCTTATACAGAGGATAAAATTGTTGAAGCCATACTACATGTTACAGATAACGGCCTCTCCCAGAACCAATCCGCCTAGAAGCATGAGATCCCTCGGTCGACTCTCGGGGACTGATTATGAGGCCTACCGTCAAAGTCTAAAGTCACCCAGCCTGCCCAGCTTTTATCCAAGTCTCAGGAGTCCAGATTCGTCACCTGAATACTTCGACAAGAGGCCTCGGCTATGCTCCTTCCCACAGTCAAGTTCGCGTCGCCGTCGCTGCGCTCTTAGATAGCAAGGCCGGGAAAGGCCTATCGGTGTATACTGGCTAGCCAGGTTCATGAAATGTCATCCAAAGATCAAGATGAAGGTAGGAAAAAGTCATGAGGCTGTAATATTTAATTCTTTTACTCCAATGGCCGTCAATTGGTACTTTGATATCCGGGAGAGCAAGTATGGTTAGATCAAGCCTGAGAACACTGTTAATGTTGACGAGGGTGGTTTTATAGCTGGATTTAGTGAGTATTTATCGTTTCGGTCATTAACCCTACTAATCTATTCCGAATCTAGGCTTGGATTCCTTGGATATCGGCAGTAGCGATCCCAAAAGGAAGGCCTTCCTCAAAGACTCTCAGTTACGCGCTTGGACTAGCTTTATCGAAGCCGTGACCGCAGATAGCTGTCTTCTAAAACTAGGGATTATTTTCAAAGGTAAAGAACTTTAGTAGTAGTGGTTTATTAATAAGTTTAAGAAGATACCCGACTAGTATTATATCACTTCTGAAAACGGCTGGACGAACAACCATATCGCAGTTGAGTGGCTCAAAGAGGTCTATCTGCCTCAAATCCGACCAGAAGATGAGTCTGATTCCAGGCTTATTATATTAGGTGGCCGTAGAAGCCAAGTATCTGTGAGCATCTACCTGGTCTGAAGCATAGATGTCGCTGACTTAAAAACCAGGATAAGTGGATGGCTACCTGTTTTTTCAACAATGTATATTGTTATTACCTACCGGCTCATTGTCCTCATGGCCTCCAGCCGCTGGACAATGGCGTTTTTAATGCCTCCAAAGCTACATATCGCAAAGAACTGCAAAGATTGGCAAGCCTGACTGATTCTGCGCCGGTAGATACGGTCAACTTTATCAATGCATATGCCAAAGCCAGGGAAGTAGGTATGACTAATAAAAATATCCTCTTAGGTTAGATAGTGACTAGAAATTAGCCAATTTTACGATGGAAAGCACTCATGCATCCAGAGATCTAACCAGACAAGAAGGAAACGACGCCTACTTCAGAGGGCCTCAGCGACGGGCAACGCGACTTTGATAATACGCCAAAGACCAGCCGTCATATCAGAGATCTGGGAAAGAACAAGAGCCCTTCTACCAGAAGACGGTATTCGTGATATTGAAGAGTTTGAAGCCCAGGAGTCAAAGATAGCCTCGCTGAGCGCAAGAATCACTAGTCTGGAGCAGGAGGTCGGCCGGTTGAGTAGAGGCAAGAAGAGGAAGGCCATACCCAATCCCAACAAGAAGTTCATGGCATTAGCCGACGTTTTGTGGCTGGTGAAACTATTCCCGAGCCAAACCAAGCAAATGAAGAGACAGGGGCTGTTGAGGATGTGATTGAGGTGGGAGGGATGCAAGAGGATGGAAGTTCAAATTCGGAGGCGTAAGAGTTACCCGTCGTACGCACCCGCAGCGGCCGCGAAGTAAAAAGACCGAGAAAATATTAAAATTAATTCAGTCCTAACCCGAATTCTGGAAATAGATTTATTTTTACAGTTTTTGTTAAGTTTTTCCCATGAGGTTGAAAATGTGAATTTTGTATGGGGAAATTTTTTTTTTGCTTACCGGTAGGTGGGTATTACCGGTAGGTGGGTACTGCATGGTATACTAGCAAACACGCCAACGTCAGAAATCATAGCCATCTCGTCCATCTTTGAGGCCTCCACTTACCCCCTGCACCACCAGGCACGCCAAGGTTAGCAATCATCGCCATCTCGTCCATCTCAGAGGCCTCCACTTACAGGCTGCACCACCAGGCACACCAAGGTCAGCAATCATCGCCATCTCGGCCATCTTACAGGGCTCTACTTACCCGCTGTACCACCAGGCACGCCTAGCTTAGCAACCATCGCCATCTCGTCTATCTTAGAGACCTCAACTTACTGGCTAAACACCAGTAAACGCGCCAAGGTTAACAATCATCGCCATCTCGTCCACCTTAGAGGCATCCGCTTACCCAATATACCAGCAGCCACGCCAAGGTCAGCAATCATCACCATCTCGGCCATATAAGCAGCCTCCACTTACAGGCTGCACCAGCAGACATGCCAAGGTCAGCAATTATCACCACCTCGTCCATCTCGGAGGCAATTACTTACTTCCTTAACACCGGCAAACACGCCAAGGTCAGCAATCATCGCCACCTCGTCCAGCTTAGAGGCCTCCACTTACAAACTAGGCCAGCGAACACGCCAAGGTCAGCATGTATTGTTAGCTCACAACCTATTGCGCATACCTCCTACAGAGTGTCGTTAGTATCAGCATATCATGTTCATGACCCTCAACCGTATACGTACAGGCTGTATCTCGGTTAGATTTTAAACCCAAAGCCTTGGCTGGAGTTTGAGTCTCACTTCAAAATCGTCATGAATCCAGTGACGGCCTTGTTCCTCTGCAGATGCCATTTGAAGACTGGCGTTTCCTGCTGGACAATGGCAACTTGGGCAAACGGATATCTGGCGGCAGTTGGCTTTTTATCATTGCGGGGTAAGATTAGGCATCAGCCTGCACAGCCTCGCTACGAACGCCGAGGCCCAACGGGATGTGGTGACGGGACAAGCCACAGACGGCTCAACTCCGCCACAAAGGAGGCCGGATTGAGCTCAACAGGTGATTCTCTTTTCCTCTGAAAGTTGTCCAATGTCATCAAGCCTAGCTTCGTTCCTCAAGGTTCTTTTGGGCAAACCGGCTCCGGTTTGCGTCCCCTGTTTGAGGAAATCTGTCACGAACTCACGTGATCACGTGTCAGCATGACCGTAAAGGGTATCACGTGCGGCAGCACGTGATGCTGGATATTTCCCCTGAGCCTGGGGCAGATCGATCTGGTCCTTCTTTTTGATCTCTTTGCGCTACGTCTTGTATCTAGACCCGACCCTTGGTATCAATTGACGTTCCATTGACTACGATCCCTCACATCCATACCATACCATACCGGACCATTCCGATCACTGGGTAGAGGTTCCTCAGCAGGCGAGGCCGCTTTAGAAAATCTCGAGATCGTCGACACGTTCGATGCCTTTCAGAAGTTCATCAAGAGCAACCGCAAGAATGTCACGACGGCGTTCTGGCTGGGGGACGAGAACCAGGCCCCTACCCTCGCGTGGGTTGCCAATCTGTTCATCACCAGTCCCATGACGGCTCAGCAGTATCTTGATGTGCTGTTGACTAACACCACTATCGCGATGACCTGGTCTTGGTTTGAGGTTCCATTCAGTTCCAGAACCGGTGATGCCTTAAACCTGCTCGTCTACATGGGCATTGCCTTGTCCGTCTATCCCGCCTTCTTTGCTCTCTACCCGAGCATGGAGCGTCGCCGATTTGTCCGCGCCCTCGAGTACTCAAACGGTGTTCGTCCCTTCCCTCTCTGGGCAGCCTATCTTCTATTCGACTTCATAATCGTTGTCGCCAGCTCCGCGATTGTGACGGCTTTGTGGGCCGGAGTCTCCAACATTTGGTTCCACCTGGGCTATATTTTCTTGATTTTCTTGTACGGACTGGCCTCTACCCTGATATCGTACGTGATATCACTCTTCACTAAGACCGAGCTAGCAACCTTCGCTTGGGCCCCGGCCGGGCAGGCTTTCTTCTTCTTGTTCTACCTGATCGCCTACATGTGCGTCATCACGTACTCCCCCGTCACAAAAATCGACTCGAGCCTGCTCATTGTCCACTTTGTTGTTTCTGCCGTCGCTCCCATTGGATCCGCGTTAAGAGCGCTATTCGTGACCCTGAACTTGTTCTCTACTGCATGCGACGGGGACGATCTTTCTCATAATCCCGGCGGTATCCTTTACTATGGTGGCCCTATTGTCTATCTCATTGTCCAATCTGTCATTCTGTTTGGCTTGCTTATCTGGCTAGACAAGGGATCAGCGGGTTCATCTATCCGTGCTCTTTTTGACCGTCCCAAGCAGCCCGAGTCTGACGCCGAGCAACCTGACGAAGACATTGCAAATGAGCTCAGCCGGGTCACAAGCAATGCTGCCAACGAAAACGGTTTGCGCGTCATGCATGTCACAAAGAATTTTGGTAAGAACACGGCCGTCGACAACGTCACGTTTGGTATCAAGCGTGGCGAGGTGTTTGCCCTTCTTGGTCCCAATGGTGCTGGCAAGTCGACTACCATCTCCATGATTCGTGGCGATATCAAGCCCAGCTGTAATGGTGGAGACATCTTTGTGGAGGATGCGTCTGTCAGCAAGAACCTAGCGGATGCTCGAGCCAACCTGGGTGTCTGTCCCCAGTTCGACGCCGTGGACCAGATGACAGTTAGGGAACACCTCGAGTTCTACGCCAAGGTGCGAGGCATCCCCGACGTGGAGCACAATGTGAGCGCCGTCCTGTAAGCTGTTGGTCTGGGGGATTTCTCGACTCGCATAGCCCACGCTCTGTCCGGGGGAAACAAGCGCAAGCTGAGTCTCGGAATTGCACTGATGGGCAACCCTACCGTGGTGTTGCTTGATGAGCCTTCTTCTGGTCTTGATGCAGCTTCTAAGCGTATCATGTGGAAGACCCTTGCCGCTACTGTGCCCGGCCGATCTATCCTCCTCACCACTCACAGCATGGAGGAGGCTGACGCGCTGGCTGGTCGTGCTGGTATCCTCGCCCGCCGCATGCTCGCGCTGGGAACACCGGATGACCTCCGCCACCGCTTCGGCGATAGTCTTCATATCCATATCGTGTCTAACACGGCGCCGCGCACTACTCACCAGGGAATGGACCACGTTATCCGGTGGATCCGCAACATCCTGCCCTCGGCCGACGTCGACGAAAAGACCTACCACGGTCAGATCCGCTTCTCCGTCCGCGCAAGCCAGGTCCTCGCCACGATTCAGGGTCGCGACGAGCGTGAGATTGTCAACTCGGGACAGGATATCAGCCAGAGCGCCATTGGCCACCTGGTGGTGCTGCTCGAGGAGAACAGGGGCCACTTGGGCATCGGACACTACAGTGTTAGTCCGACGACGCTGGACCAAGTGTTCCTCACCATTGTCGGCAGGCAGAATATCAAGGAAGAGAACTCAGAGGAGAAGAAAGATAGTATCTGGAGGAAGATTTGGACCTTCGGGTCTGCTCGATAGATTTTCCTTTTGTTTTTGGTGGGGGGGGGGGGGGGGGGG
>JAVIXY010000453.1:0-14049 GCA_033030565.1 Fusarium nematophilum | reverse complement strand
GCATGGAAATGTTAAGAAAGTAGCCTTGTTTACACCATTTCCCTTAACAGGTGCAACACAACGAATTCGATCCTGCGCTTCGCGCACCTCTTGCGGCGGCCATGCCACCGCCTCCCAACAGCCCGCTTGCCAACTTGCTTCCTGTCGATGTAGGAATCCACACTCCCGCTAATCTCAACCGAGGCGCCCGCACAGCCCTCTTGCAAAACAGCCCCGCTGTTGTGAACGGCTCAGTCGACGCCTGTGCCTCACCTGCCTCTGGGTCGCCGACCACGGCGCTCCCGACTGCTGCGGCGACGGAAGGCGCCCAGCTCGCTGTCCCCACCTCCCCGGATCCGGCTTGGATCGCAGAAGAACGACCAATCTCCATCTGCGAACCAGCCAGCAGACTTGCGCGCGCGAGTGCAGACGAACACAACGCCAGGCTGAGGGTGTTTGAGGTCTTCTGCACGAAATTTGAAGAAACCGCTCAGCAGTTCACCACTGGACCCGAACGAGAATTCGCACAAGCGTTCGCCGATAGCTTCCTCGTTTCCTGGAAACAGGCGCTCGCCGGAGCCAAGGCTCTTCCCACGCCCACCTACAGCAGCGTCGCTGCATCGCCCCCGGCTGTAAACAGCCCCTTTAGTCACAAGCATCAACAACAGACGCACGCTCGTCGCCAGGGACAACCGACCCATCCGGCCCCACCCTGAGAGGACCTCCGTGTGTTCATCCGACTGGATGCCGGAGCCCCGGCACGAACCAAGAAGAGCTACGCCATCCGGGCCCACATCTCCAAGAAACTCGGAATCGACCCGCGCAAGATCCCACAGGCATTCGAAGTCAAGACAGGATGGGCCGTACTGACTACCGACATAATCACCCGTGAGTCCTAGTGCATTAAGATCCGGCATGTTCCGCTCAGAAACCAAGCTACTACCGGTTGGCATATGTGAGCCTCCGGCCCAGGCTAGCCAAACTAGCAAGCTAGGTTGGCAGTGAAATTGAAAGACAGCTACAAAATGTGAGCCAACGGGTACTTGAGTCAGTGTTAACGCTAACAGCGAAAGGATGGTGTGTTGCAATCTGTGGGTGAATACTACAACCAAGTGGTTTCTCACAAAAAATGTACCATACCAAATAGGGCGGCATAAATACCAGAACAGTTTGAGTACAACATTAAGCATTAAGTGTTCAAGTACTTTAATATACCTACACTTCTTCCCGGCATAGTGTGCCCTGTTTTCTGGAAACTACTTGGTATAGCTACAGGGAAAAGTCTTATTAGCTTAACGCTATCGAGCTGAGATGTCACTTAACGCGCCCCTTCATGCTCTGTATTATCGCCACAACACGCTTTAACTAATATTAACATAGACAGGGTGATTGGCAGGTAGTGATCCAGAAGGAGGACTTTTGAGCTCAAGCAGCACGATCCCATATGACTCATTCGTATTTCATTTACGTTTGCAAAACGGCTGCTGCGTCGTGCATCATAATGCTGGCTGGGCGCAATTGCGAGTGGGGCGACACTTATACTAAACGCGTCGTGCCGATTGCGCTCGGGCTTGCTTCACCCCCTTGTGCATTACATTAAGGATGTCATCGAGGTGGACCGCTAAGGGTGACCTGAGAAGCGATATGTGATAGAGTTTTCCTCGATTCCTCATACTTGGTATGTTTCCACATCTATATTGCTGCGAAAGTCATTTCATAATGTGTCTTAGTATTAAGGAACTGACTCGGGCCCAAGTTGCACCTGCTATCTATGTGGTTTCTTAGCTTACTTTTTTTTAAAAGCACTTTATTAAGTAGGTAACATATCATAGTTGTTATATCTGTATCTGCACGAAGCGTCTCATTTACATGTGCCGCTGCTAAAGAGGCTAGTACAACTCCATCACGTCTGTTTGATGATCTACTAACCGTACTCTTACAATTCTAACTTCGATGCCCATGAAACTACACGACTCCCTGGTACCTGACATTGTTTAGAGTTTGGCAGGCTTCGTGCTAAGTGCGAGGAGTGCCCCCATGTAGGTTTAATTACCCCGCAGCGTCAAGCCCGGAATCCGGGATAGAGTCCCCCCTAGCGCCGCCGTTGTTTCGAATGAATCGTGTTGCCAAAATGAATTGACCGCGGATCTTGGTCAAAGCCAGGGTGGGCCCCTTAAGACATAACGATGTGCTATGCAGCATATAAACTTCTACGATCTCGGCTCCGCAGTCAGTTCGGGATATACGGTGCTCCATTAACACTTCTGCCTCCCAACTTCAACCCGTTTCTGTGCGACAACCGACAGGCAGCAGCAGTGACACACCTCCAGAATGGCAGTCGACCCAGATGCCAGCACAGTCGAGCCCACGGGTCTTGCGCTCACCATTCTAGCCTTTTCCATCGTCTTTGGTGTCTTATCTTCGGTGATTATGGGCCTGAGATGCTGGGTGAGGGCTAAGCATCATGTGTTTGGCGCGGACGACGGTCTCATGTTGTTTGGTTGGGTAATTATTTCAGACTTGGCCCCTCTTCTTCTTCTTCTTCACTTCCTTCTCCATATTCTTCTACGGAACTCGCACTAATGACTGCATTTATTTCCGAGTAGATCATCTTTAGCTGCTATATCGGTACTTCATGCCAAGGCGTGTATGTCGGCCTCGGCACTCGTGACGAGCGATTGAACGCTAAAATAGCGAGGAAGGGTCTAAAGGTAAAAAGAGCCCCAACTACCAAAGTCCATTCCTAGTTTATGTAAACCTGCTCTAGTTTCTTTGGCTCTCTCAAATGTTCTACTGCTGCGCCCTCGTATTTATCAAGGCCTCTATATGCGTCACGCTTCTTCGAATCGCCGTTGAACGGTCACATCGCATTATTACCCGGACGACTCTGGTTGCCTCGTGTATATCAACCCTTATTGTCATTGTCGGACTCCTATCGATTTGCAAGCCGATTAGAGCGAGCTGGGATACGTCCGCAGGAGAATGTGCGCGGCCAGTCGTCATTACGAGTCTGAGTTACCTTGTATCGGCTGCGTCAGTTGTCACTGACTTGGTGTGTGCAATACTGCCCGGATTTATACTTTATAAAGCACAGATGAAGAAAGCTTCCAAGATTTCGATTAGCATTATTCTCGGATTAGGTGCGATGTATGTGGAACTCTTTAGAGGCGACCCTCCCTTTCAATGTCTGGAGAGTAAAACTAATTCTGTAACAGGGCGTCGATTGCAACCATTATAAGACTTCCATACCTCTCGGCTTACAATAATCCGGATGATTACTTACGTAAGTCTCACANCAATGGGGTTCTGCCGCGTGAGCCGACGTTGCGATAGGCGGGTCGGCCGCGGGAAGTTGATCGGCTGAAGCGGGCATCTCGGCCTCGGCCGTTGTAAGTGCGGTCGGTCCAGTACTGCTCATCTGGCTCAGCGGGAAATTGTTGTGCGTTGGACCGCGCAGCTGTGCCAATTGCCGTGCGCATCTGATTACAAACCCCAGAAAGTGTGCTTGGTGGGTTGAGAAGGCATCCCTCGCACTCTTTTACTCCAAGGCACGCGTTGAGTATCTGGTCACGCAGGGCCTCGTCAGAGTGGTAGATGCTCCTCAAGGCTCGTTGTATCTTCGTGAGTTTGCTGAGGAGTAACTCAAAGCACTCAAGCCTTGACTTATCGGGGTTTTCTCGGACAATTCTTTGCAGTGTTGTTGTTCGCCATTCAGAAAGGTACATCTGATTGCTTTCCTCAGTCTCAAATTGTTCCCTTACGCGGGCAACCATGGTGTGGAGATCTTGGAGCTGATTGACTTCGCAAAGTCGGTCAAAATAGAAGGTAGCTGCTCGCCCTTTGAGCATGATGGAGAAAGCGCCGGCGGATTGTTCTTGCGAGATTCCTGCCTTGCGGCACGCGTCGCGAAAGATGAGGAGCTTTGACTCGAGGATATCGTACATTTCACCGCCGTACTTCATCTCGTCGGTGTACAACTTCGTTAAGTCTGTCAGTTGCTTCGGCGACGGCATCCCGTCGGGGATGGTAGTTGGCGCAGGGGGTCTTTCTGGTAGCGCTGGCGAAACGGTGCGAGTTATCTGGCGTGTTGTGGTAGAGGTTTGGGGAGTAGCTAGCCGTGTGAATGGTTGATAGGGCGGAGTTGGCCTGGGCGACGAGTTGATGATGGGAGACTGTATTCGTGCGCGGAGCTCTTCGCTTGTAGATGGCGCGCCTGCGATGTTCATCATGAAGTCGGGGTCGAGAGTAAGCTTCTTGAAGACTGCACTCTTCGCCTCTATGTCGTGAATCTCCTCGTTGGTCCACAGGTGGAAGGTTTCTTGCTCGAGGATACGGGTGAGATTTCGGCTGATCGGGCTTCCGTCCATTTCAATGAAAATGCCGTGGGAGAGGAGGTGATCGCGTAGATGACGGACAACTGCCGCTGGTCCGTTGAGGAAGGTGGTTTCCGTCCATCCGTAGAAGTCTTCCTTGAAGCTGCTCCAAAGGTCGCGGCCGGCACGCTTCTCTTGCGTGTAGGCCTCGACGATGAAAAGGATGTAGGCCGCGGTATCTTTTTCGGTGTTTTCGGCATTTGGGTCGAATTCACCGGCTTCGTTCAGTGAGGCGCGGTCGNGGTATCTTTTTCGGTGTTTTCGGCATTTGGGTCGAATTCACCAGCTTCGTTCAATGAGGCGCGGTCAACGTACTTCTTCAGTCGAAATGGAACGGGGAATGGCAGCAGTTCTTCGCGTTGCTCGGTTGAGTCAGCGACCGACGGGGTCGTCGCTGCCTCGTCGCGTGAGTCCATCGTGATGTTGCTGTTTACCACGCAGACAGGTAGCTTGACTACGTCTCGAACGTGGGCGTTTCTCCTGGGCCGAAGCTGCGGAAGCGTATAAACTCGTTAGACGGTTTACTGCTGGTTATTTGCGGGTACGTCGCGTGGAAAATCAACGGGCGGAAGTGCGAAGAAAACGAAGTTGAAAAAGGGAAAGTGAGAAGTAGCTGTCAGCGCGGCGGTGAGGTCGTCGTTGTCGGTTGACGGAGGTCAAGAGTGAAGTTAATGAAGGTGAAGTCGCGTTGAAATGAGGGGTAACGTGCGGGAAATTAATCAGGCAGTCGTGAATGAGGAAATGGGATTGCACAAAAGGAAGGATCGCGTATAATCGTAGGTTGGAGGTGAAAAAGATGAAAAATGAGGTTATCGACTGTTGCCGGGCGGAAATCTGCGGTAGTCGTAGTTGTTGCTGTTGAAGGTCAAGTCGCGTGGTAACGGGCGACGATCTTCGTGATGCGTGATGGACGCGCTTTCAGCTAGTTCAGCTCGCTGACTGATTCTTCCGAAAGCTTCGAGGACTATCGCGATGTCCTTTAGGCAATACAGACGTGGTGTATTAAATAGGGTCGCGATGACTTCGTTAGCATAAGTCATTAGCACTCACTGGTCCGGCCGGAACGTCCCATTATGGCGCTGACGATTTATCTCTTCTGATTGACCTTGCTGATCTGCGGTAAAGCTAGTGGTTACTCGTGAAGTTAACCACTGATAACTGTTGGTATCACAGGGATACCCGTATACGGGGTTATGCAACTGGGCGCGGTTGCGGGCAAAAGTCACGGTATTCTGGGTGACTGTGTATTCTGCTTGTCTAACTATCTAAGGGGTTGCTGGCGGTGATGGGCATTTGACCGTGGAATCGCGGGTGAATCCCCACGATCTGATTGGTCAGGGATATCCGATGTTAGGCCGGGATTCCCCTTACAAGCGCGTCACCTTGCGCGCGGCCATCAGGCCCTGTATCCGACGGTCAATCCGACACACAGATATTCCACAAGCCTCATTCCAAGGGGACTACGTAAAAAGGACTGGCACGAAATAGTATCTGAAAGGGCGGTCGAACGGCTAAAACGATCACCTACTTTTACGGCCAAATAGCGGCGTTGCGATCTCAGATGTCGCTTAAAATGTCCAATATCCGTCCACTTCACATCCAAAACGTGATATAATACTAAATAGCAATCCGTCGGCGAGTATAAAGGACCCAGAGAGTCGCCATCAGCGAGTAATGGGATCTATACATCCTTGTGAATCTACCATTGTTCGATATGTCAACACTTGCTTTGAATCCTCAGAACTGTCCGGACCATGCTGGCACGGTGTCACAGACCGAATGTATACCCTGAAAGAGTTGTCCAACTTGCTCAGCAACGATTTACAAAATGCTCGATCGGCAAATGACCATTTTTTGGATTCATGCTCTCAAAATAGAGCCGCAACACGTCTCGTATCAGAATCAGTGCTATATGAGCGAAGAGACATGATTGCAGAAACCATAGCGTTTGCCGAGGATCTTGCTTTTCTTTTGTTTTGCCTTCGACAACAGGCGTATGATATGGAACTAGAGGGAGAAAGCGAAGATCAGATCACCAAGAAGCTTCGCAATCAGATTGATGAAATATCGGACACGATCATCCGACTCAACAAAAACATCAAATCACTGAATCTGGGATCCAATTTCATTCTCGAAAAGTTAATAAGCGGATGATGCCATAAACGGATCAGATCATTTCTTAGACATCGAACTGACAGATGCCGGAAGCAGACGGATGCAAGCATTACCACATTAGCAATCGAAGGCAGAGTGCGACGATTAGCGCCGGAATGGTCGCAACCGCACCCTGTGGCTGATTTTTATGTCTCATAGTGGTTTCGGACTACTGTACAATAGATTCATAAGTCAAACATTTCATGCAGGTCTAGTATCTCTCTACTAGCTTCATTGTTGAAAAGTCTCCTTTCCCAAACAGCCTGAAAGAAACCCCTCTGGTCCAACTACTTGTGCCATCAAGTCTAGAAATTCTAGTATTGTTTTCTATACTATATCAAGCCGTCATCACGTGTGTTTACCATGCCGCTTTTGTCATACGGTAAGGCTCGTTAACTTCTTTTGTGTCCGCCTCCACTTCCTCTCTCTCTTACACTTCATCGCTGCCTCCACCGCCGTATCCATCTTCGTACTCCTGTCCAAAGGCTTGATCTGTATAATTAAAGACAGCTTGCTGTTCTCTACCAGATGGGATCTAGCCAGTGTGGCTCCGGCTCTTCAGGTGAGGGAAAGATAATCGTCGTCCAATTATCGACCTCGCCGCTGAAGATGGTAGTCGCGATGACCGAAGCCAGAAACAGACGCATCGTCTGAGTTCGATTCTGTACAAGCGCTCGGGGGCTGGTCGTATGACATGCTCGAAAGGTGCCTCATAACGGCGATATGGAAATCTGACACTACGTCATCTCCGCACGCAAACATCGGTACACTTTGCTGTCTCGACGACGATCAAAGAAACGGTCCAAAGCTGCTATGGACGAAGTAAGCTTTCATAAAATACCCGCTCCTGCATGCCGCGATGAGGGAAAGTTGCGCATTTATCTTCATTTGCGAATTTGGCTGTGGCTGCGGAGTCATCTTAGCTGCTAAATTACCGTATTGTAGGTTATTGAATGAACTCTTACCCTTTCTCCTCGCCGTACATTACACACGTCACACGGCCTTCGCTAATTCTTCTTGTTCTAGTTCCTTCATCGTTTTGTTTGTTTACTTGCTTGTCATTATTATTTGTAGGTCTCACAGGGGTGAAAGCATAACCCCATAGGGACTCGACAAGGGAAGCCGTAATACCGTTTGTATTAAAGCTTCTGATAGTCGATGATGTTCTTCACAGTAAAGGAAAGAGGCGCGCACGCCTGTCGGGCGCGAAGGTATATGCCAGGGTGGTCACGTGGTTGAGCACCAGCAGGGAGGAGTCCCCCTGCCAGCGCCGGCCGCACTGACCATCCTGCTCGCGCCCGTGGATCCTGGCGCCGATGTTCCAACATTATTATTTCCCCCTTTTTACCCTTGAAAGACTACCATGCACCACCACCCTTTCGACAACCCCACCCTTTCGTCAGGCAAAAAAAAAATTTCACCACCAAAACTCTGCTATTTCACTTACACAGAATTCGGCCAAAATAAAAGTTATTTGCAAATGGTTACCTCCTGTAAATTTGAAATTGATATTTCTATTGATATTTAGGTCTTTTGACTACCCGCCCAGATCGAGTGGTGCGCTGAGGTGGTATGGTTTCCTCTCTGACTTCAATAACCGAAGGAGCCTCCGATTCTGACCCTGACTCCTCCGAAGAGCTATCATCCACCACAGCAAGCTTCTTTTGACTTCCTTTTTCGGTAGTGACTTCTCCAGTCGCTAGAGCCTCGCCCAGAGTCACGAAACGCTTATTGGGATTAGGTACAGCCTTCCTCTTCTTCCCTCTCTTCGAACGAGCCAGTTCCTCCTCCAGACCAGCAATTCTCATTGCATGAGCCGCTAACGTCTGCTGCTGCGCCTCAAACCCTTTTTCTATCACGTTATACCGTCTCCGCGTCTTTGGTGTTTTGTTCAGCCCAAGATCATGAATGTGGCGGCTGGTTTTTGGTGTATCATCCGAGCCGAAATATGGCGCCCGCTCTGGAGTCCTCTTCGGGCTGTCATTCGGCCTATCCTCTTGGATTTCTGGATGCCGCAGAGCTTTGGCTCGTGAAATTGGCCAATTACCAGTAACTCTCCAGCCGGAGAGTATATTCTTCTTAGTCATTCCCACTTCACGAGCCTTGGCGTAGGCTCTGATGAAATTGACCTTATCCATCGGAGCAGAATCGGTCAGGGAAGCGAATTTTCCCAGCTCTCGACGATATGCAGCTTTGGAGGCGTTAAATACTCCATTATCTAATGGCTGAAGTCCATGGGAGCAATGTGCTGGAAGGTAGCAAAAGTAAACGTTGTTCAGAAAGCACGTAGCCATCCATTCGTCCTTGGCTCGGTTAGCAGTAACCTTTGGTTAAGGAAACAAAGGAAGTACCGTTGCATGACTCCCATGGCCGTCTAGAATGATCAATCTGGCATCAGACTCGTCGTTAGGCTTTGTCTGAGGCAAATAGACTCTTTCAAGCCATTCAACACCAATGTGGTCGTCAGTCCACCCATTAGGTGAAGTTATGTAATGCCAGTCGGCTATCTTCTTGAATTCGTCAAGAAACCACTGTTTTTGGAGTTCCTTCCCCTTGAATATTATGCCAGGAGTTAAGGCGCGGCCGTCAGCAGTGATAGCTTCGATGAACGAGGTCCAACTTCGAGTTTGTGGTCCCTTGAGAAGAGCTTTCCGCTTCAGGTTCGCGCTTCCGACCACCAGGCTATCCAACCCTAACGGAGAGAGTCTAGTTAGTCAAATTTCAAAACTATAGAGAAAATAGAAATAGGGGCTTGCCAAAACCAATCATGATGCCTCCTTCGTCAACGTTAACAGTGTTCTCAGGCTGAATCCAGCCGTACTGGCCCTCCCTGATATCGAAGTACCAATGAACCGCTTTAGGCGTGAAAGAGTCAAACCTATTGGCTTCTTGGCGTCTACCCATCTTAGTCTTAAGGTCTGAGCGGCGCTCAATGAATCTGGTCACCCAGTTGCGTCCTAATTCCGGTTGGTCGCCTTGTTGTCTTAGCAGGCCCATGACGCAAGCGCGAATCTGATTGTGGGACGGAGCGTATCCCAGAGACTCCTGACGAAGAATCCAGAAAGCCAATTTGTCTTTTTGATTCTTGGATAACCGTTGGCCAGGCTGTATTTGCTCTTTTACGGGTGTTTGGCCGTTAAGTCTGTCGATTAGAGTGGTTCGAGGCACGCCGCGTCGCTGAGCCGCCTGAGGGGTGAAAAGCCATTATCGGTGACATCCAATATAGCCTCGGCCATGCCGTCTTCTGTATATTTCCAACGAGGCCGAGATGAAGGCATTTTGGTCGTGTTGTGAGAGACTAGCAGGAGTAATGTTGAAAAGGAGCGGTGAGGAAATTGGGGGTTGAAGTGGTGATATTTCCTTACCACTACCCACATATATCACGTGCCCCACTCAACAGTATGAGGACGGAAACAGAAATTTCAATTAATTCTATACTTGATAGAAGCAACTGCTCTCAAATAACTTTTATTTTGGTCAAGCTGTGTGTAAATGAAAGTGTTGAGTTTTGGTGGTGGAATTTTTTTTTTGCTTGACGAAAGGGTGGTGGTGCATGGTACAGCTTACCACTGGCTCTCGTTTCTTAGTGGCACCGCCCGAGACGAACCTAGGCCTATATCTGCGGAACAAAGCGACCCAGGTCAGAAACCATGACATTTCACTATTTTTGATTGAAGTGGGCAGGAAGATGCGCATGGTTTTGAGAATAGAGTTGGCCGGGTTGTGCTACGAACGAGCCAGATGATTGGGCTCTGAGGTGAAGGCTTGGTGATAGTGGCGGTAATAGCAACAAGGGTGTGCCTCACGTTGATCAAAGCAAGCCGACTCTCCGTGACAATGATGAATACGATACGGTATCAAACAGTTTCGGAGTAGGTACTTTAGGGTAGATAATCTTTAAAAGGATTCGAAAATGGAGAGGGAACAGATGGCATGAAACCTGAAGTAATTGAATGTTATCGTTGGTAAGAGACTGGGAGTTCTTTGCGGAGCGGTACAGCGACGGATGAATATATATATACATGAACATACGAATAGAGTTAATAAAATATCCTTGGATACCAGAGAGTATTCTCTCAGGCCATTGCTAACCCTTGGCTGCAGCCTTCTTCCTGCGGGATTCATCATCGAACGCGGCAGCGTCCCGTTCTCACAATCCCGAAGCTCATGAGAGATGATGGATACCCTCCACGCAATACTGATCCGGCCAGTTTACGCTCAGCAATCGCGAAGCCCTACTTCCTACACAAGACGCAGATATGACCAAGCACTAGGTTGGTAAACGAGGGGGTCAAACGATGATGGCAGACGCGACAGGAGATAGAAAGCTTAGGTTTGTTGCGTGAACGTTAAACATCAATCGAAGGGTGAAATTGGACTTCTTATGTGTAAGTAATTATAAGGCTATTGTCTGCAAACAAGTGCCAGCATTTTATTAATATCTAACTCACTTATTAATTTCCCACCAGCTATATATAAAGTTTCTTCAAGTGGCTATTTAAATGAATAACTAACTATGGCCAGCTTCTCGCTCAGTTTCGCAAACCAGCCCAGGACGTCTTCCTAGTTTGCGTCTTGCGACCATCCCTTCCACCCTTGCACTAGTTCCTAGGTTCATGCCTGCGGCCGAGGATTAGGATTGTATGGGAAGGGCCACGGGTCAAATTCACGAGCTGATAAAAATAATAGCACACCAGAGAACATGACCTTGATTAAGATAGCAAGTTCGATTATCCCGTCCCGATATATGGCCATTCCCACCTTTGTCTAAGCTAGCATGGCAGGAGCCTCGATAGTCAAGAAGCTGCTGAAGGTACCCATACAAAGATGGCGTGCCAGTCATCAATCTGATATAAATTCATACGGCGCAAGAGATGCTCCGACATGTGCGACTGCCGCTGCCGGTAATTGACGACGAGCTATCTAAGACATTTACCTCACCAATAGGTAACGGCATACCCGCAATACTGCATCTTTCCGTCACGGGTGACTTTCTTCAACAGTACCCGTTTCTGGCTTGCCCGGAATTCGAAACGCCTCCCCCAACCTGGCCGTGATAAACTGGGCTTCTACTTGTTTTCCCCATTTCGTGAATGCTCTTAGCGTATAAAGCATATCAAAAAGATGATACAATTTGTTCGGACCCGCCTCTCCGTCAGTCATGAACCGCCAATGCTCCATAAATCCATTCTGGTCATCAGCTTTCCAGAAGTCCCGACAAGCGATTCGATGAATGAGCTTTTCCAGCTTTCGCAAATGCTCCAATATCATCCCGTGCGAACGGCTAGTCGATGCAGAATTCACCTGGCATTCGAGAGCCTTTCTCAGTTGCAAAAGCTCTTGGTACCCGTGAAGTTCGACCGCTCGAACAATGGTTTGTTCTATGTTGTTGTTGGAGTTGAAGTACTCGGGGTCTCTCGACTGCAATTCTGCGGGATCCTTCCAAGCCTCGACCGGGCTTTCTCCCGCTTGGGACTCCGTTATCCCCAAGGCTTGGTTCAAGTGGTTGCAAAGACTGTATGCGAAGGCGTTCTGTTCCATATGATCACGTGTTTTGTCGACGAAAACTATCAAGCCCTTGGCAAATGCGTTAATTTGGGATTCAGGGTCGTGCTGTTCTTGCTCCATTTTGATTGCTTCGACTAGTAGCTGGTGATGAGGAGACTTATAATACTTGGTGAGGTCGTGGCAATGCTTCAAAAGAGAAAGAACCGGACAAAGGGAGCTGTCGATGTTTGCGACAGCTCCCTTTGTCCGGTTCTTTCTCAGGTTCCATCTGCACAACCTATACTGTAGCATTGCTTCGCTAAGCTTCCATTAGCGACTTAATGAATAACTCGGATTCAGGCAGTGGTTGACTTACTTGATGTGGAAGTTCAAGTGCTCCCCCAAAAGTTTGACAATCTCTCTCCTCGTCCTTCGTTCTTGTTCGTAAAGTTGCGTGATCAACGGACGCAACCTATTCCATTCCTCCAAGGTATAGCTTTGATCATTCGTCCTCTCGTGTACAACAATCTCGGCAATCTCCATGGCGAATTGAATCGCTCGACTAGTTTTGTAAAATAGCCAGAGAAGATCTGTGGAAAAAAAAAAGGTGGATAAAAAGATTAACTACTGTTGAAGGGGTAAACGGAGGCCGTAAAATGTCCGTCGTATTTCGGGGAGCAAAAGAATGGGAGTGCCTGGCCATCATTTGACACGTTTTATGTAATCGGTTCTAACACGCTGGCGAAATGAGAGCGACGGCGAGCTTCTCGTGCAATGACGGTCGCCTGGCATTCAATTGGCGCGAACAAAACTCGACTGCAGGAAGGAATGAGCGGGCTACTTCATCATCATTGGTAGCTGATACGCTGCCGCGAGAAATGAATGCGTTAGTGGCAAATGGTGGTGTGGTGGTAGTTACCAGAGACTCCGTTACTGGCTCGTCAAAACTCGAATGCAGCCGGTGGCGTCTCACGGAAGTTTAGTCCGCCATCCTACTGAGCGTTGTAAACATTTGATTCGCGGGACAAAACTCGAATGCAGGAATAGCGCCAACTCTATGATGAGAGGCCCATTTGAGATATCTGAACTGCGTAATCTCAACGCCAATCTATTCGCCAGGTACGTAAGTCCCGATAGTAACGTGTTGCGCACTGCCGACATGAACGGCATATGAACGTCAGCCTGACCATGGAGCGAGCTTGGAAGTTGAGGAGCAAAGAGATGGGATGGGATCCCGGCATGTGAATGACTTCTCATTCACCTGATGCCAGTCTTCATACTGTTATGTTCAAGACCAAGCTTTGGTCCCCAACCATAGCCCGACTGGTGCAAAAACCTATAAAAGGGCCAATCCTCCAAGCAACTTTCCAGTACCCTTCCCAAACCTTACTCAACCCTATTGCTGTACAGCTCCACTGGAGATAAGCCTTTAGTGCCGTCTCGCTTCTAGTTTCACCTTACACCTTACTTCCATTGGATCGTTCCAAGAGCATCACCTCATCGAGATCCCTCAAGTAAGTGATCAAATAGTGCGTGGAACACACCAGATGCTCACATTATTAGGATGAGGTCTGAGTTGGTTGTAGGTGGTCTTTTCGTGCTACTTAATGTAGCCCATGGTCTTAGTCTCCTCCAATGTCAAGAGGCTTGCCGAAGCGGCGACGAAGCTATGCAGCAGTTTTGCCGACAGGTCTCTGAGCCTGCACTTCGAGCTCTGTGTTGGCCAGTCTCTGTTGGCCTTCACTTCTCTAGATTGCTTAAGATCTGTGAGAATGCTTGTTGGGCTATCACTGGCGGCTGATCGGGGTTGTGTAACTCAATGTTGAGATACTACAGAGGTTCGAGTGGTTCTGATCACTTGGTTTAGCAGGAACGCTGATGAAGTCATTCGCAAAACAAATTGAGTGAAAATCAAGGGTTGTTGATCTCTGTATACTTAACACTGGTCTGTAATCTACCTGATCTATTGTTATCTAGTCTCTTCACTTCGCTATTGTCACGCTATGCTCGAGCGAACTACCATGCAGTACCCCTCACCCGGTCATACCCCTCTACC
>JAVIXY010000451.1:0-11094 GCA_033030565.1 Fusarium nematophilum | reverse complement strand
GGGGGGTTTGCCTGGCAACAAGCCATATTCTCTCGTATCCCCCATGGCTGAGTACTCGTCGATTCATGACGGAGCGGACCATGTTCACAACGCGGCTCCGACCACCAGCAGCTGATTCCCGACAACAAATTCGGCAAAGTCGCGGCATTGAGACCGGAGCTTGAGGGCTATCAATTGCTCTTTGAGATATATGACTACAACCCGTAGAACCTAGAGTAGGTTAGAGCCAAAGATTTAATCACGATCTCCTACGTCACTAGGTGGTCCAAGAGAGCGCGAGCTCCCGGAAGGGTAGATAATGAGCATGAACTTCGGGAATTCAACAGGGTGACAGTGTCGCTAGGGTTGGATATGGGTACGCATGGGTCTACTAAATATATATTTTGTTGGGGTCATGAACACGCACACACCTCACAGGCGCAGCAACCGATCGTCGGGCGCGGAAGGAGGCAGCTCTTTCTTCAATAGCTAGGAAAAACGAAGGTCAAGAGGCATCGCAGGCCCTCTTGCATAGATAAAATAGCGCATGAGCAAATGATCAATTGATACTAAAGGAATGCATAACAATAACTACCCTTGAAGGCGCAAAATTGGTTGAAAACGCGATGGTGTTGATGATCCTGCTGCGAAGGCTACGGCCCTTTTATGCCACTTGCGAAGCCATCGCCCAATTGGGCCAAGCCCCTCCTTTTCCCCCGACACAATATGAAATGGTGTCATATGGGTTATTAATAATGACGGCGATATAGAGAATAAATATTACTAGGAGAAAACGAAGAGGCATGGTGTTACTTCACTGCTGCGGTGATGGCCTGTGAGAATTGCGGGAGACCACGACATAAAGTGTCAGAGCGCACAGACCATGTGTTTACAGTGTTAATTATTCCCGCTTCATACTTTACATCTATATCCCTGCGCTGGGTTTAAGTTTAGCCGAACTCCGAATGGGCCACAATCTGCTACTGCGGAAGGTGGCCAGAAGAAATCACCCATCGACACCAACACAAGGATTCCGCAGAAGTGCTGACAGCCTCAGCGTTACCTTCTTGGAATCTGCTGTTTCGATACCAGCTATGCAGGACTTCATGCTCAACATTGCCTCATAAGAATGCTGCTCGAGCTACGTCGCTTCATTCTGGCGCGATGGGCGTCATTTATTCTCCACCTGTCCACGTTCTGGGGTCTTCTATTCATTGACCGAGTCACCCCTCTCACACTACAACACGACGCACAGACGAATGAATCTATCAGCCTCATAAACGAAGATACTGCCAATACCCAAGTCGGCCAGGACACGCCCGGCTATTTCCCGCTCACGGAAGAACAACTTGAGGAAAAGATCGAAAAATTCATTGATTCCATCAGCGAGGATGCAATCTGTCGCCTAGCCTCTCAACACAATGACCAAAGGCTTTGCAGTGTCGTCAGGCGTGATAGAGGCAGCTTCAACGTCTGTTTCTTCGTTCGATTCGATGGCGATGACATGATATGGGTCGTAAGAATTCCTCTTGAGCCGGTCGTTCACAACGTGTGGGACAAAGTACAGAGCGAGGTTGCCACAATGCAGTACGTGCTCTTAGGATCCCCTTCCTTGACAATAGCTAATGGGACTGGCTGCGCAGATATTTAGAACGCAACACAGCGATTCCCATCCCGCACGTCTACGCATATGGCGAAGGCGCAGAGTTGACAAAAGGTGACTCTACGACACAAGCTTTCCTAATTTGCAACTACATTTCTGGTCAGTCTCTGGACATAAGAATTTTTGCGAAAGCAACAAAGGAACAGCGAGAGCAGTTTTACGCCGACCTTATCAACATCCTCGTACAGCTTCATGAGCTAGAGTTTCCTACAGCGGGCTCCCTGATGCCATCTGACAATGAATCAGAACCTGCTGTAGGTGGCCTCCTTTCTATGGCTGCAAACGAGCTCCAAAGATGTGGCCAGGAGCAGGGGGGCGCAAGGACTTTCACCTCTGCGAAACAGTACATGGCCTACCAATACGACATATTGTCTGAAACATACCGACTCCCCACCGAAGACCTGTCCTGTAAGCAGGCGCAGATGGAATTGTTTGCACTTGACAGCCTAGCAAACCAGTTCCCCAAGTTCACCGGTTCGCAATGGTCCAACGGCCCCTTTGTGCTGGCTCATCTGGACTTGAGATGCGGCAATATCATCGTTACGGAAGATCTTCGTATTAGTGGCATCATAGATTGGGAGTTCGCAGGCACAGTTCCGCGGCATTTATTCACACCACCGCCGTGGATTACTGGCCACGATCTTGATTCAGCGGCAGCGGTTCCGCATCACAGGACCTACCCCGAGTTTCTCGAAGTGCTGGAGTGGAAAAGCGCAACCTCCAGGAGCTGTGCCAAACTCAGAGATGATTGGAAAGATCTACCACATCTAGCGTTCCCCATCGCCCAGATATTCCGCCATCCTTCCAGTCTCATCCGTATATACTACAAATTCATTTTCCCCGGACTCTTTGGAGGTGATCGTGCCAGCGTCGTCTCCGAGTTTTTTGAGCGTCAAAACAATGCAAAGTCACTTGCAGTGGAGGTCAGACATCGAATTGAGGAGTCGAGACGATACACTCAGTATCTAAAGGACCAGGGACTATTCATTATTGACCAACAATCCCAAGCGAACCAGGAGTGGCTTGCTAAGGTAGAGCAAATTAGGAACTCTTAGAGTAGCGAAACGGTACTATTGCTCCTACACCTGTGACTGCCGTTCCTTTAAAGTTCGCTCTTGACTCTGTAACTCGTTTAACTTGAGATACTGCGATTGAATCGCCTCCCTTATCTGCAAGAGCCTGCTTTTAAGGAACTCGAGATTCTCATCTATATCGACAACATCGGGCTTGCCCCTGCGTTTCCTAGAGCTAGATGCGCTCTGCGACATCTGTTCCCGGTCGGATTTAGAAGCCTGTTCGATGAGGTCCTTCGTAACCTGATATTCGTTTTCCTTCTTCTGGATCTCTTGTAGTGACTCGCTAATCCGCTTCTGAACAGTCTCGAGTTCGGGGATTGTTGCTTCGAAGGAAGACATATTCGCCAAGCTCGGGGGCATAGTTGACAGTTAGGCTGCACGTTGGACTGTTAGCAGGGAGAAGGTGCGTCCCTAAAGCAAGTAGAAACAAGGGTCAGTAAAATACACGATGTAAGTTTTGATTGAGCCTGGGTCTCTTGCAATGAACTCACTTCTAGTCTAGGGAGGGAAATGGATATTCTTCCGGAGACAAACCCCGCCTAAGAAGAGAGGGGAGAAATGCGGGTGTGGTTGATCGCCGATGGGTAATATTGTTTCTAGAAACCTGAGGCAACAAGCTTTCCCTGATGCTCTTCGGACTGAAGTCCGCCCGTTCTACAAAGAACTGTGATTGGACATGGCCAGATAACTTTATCAGCACCTAAACTAGACCACAATGGAACCTACCCTATGTCTAAGGCTGCTACCGCCACCCTTCTGCCTGGTGCGCCAACACAGTTCTGTCACCTGGAACCCCTTTCGAGGTCGCCTCGTGCAGCCCGCGCCAAGGGTCTTTCTTCGGTCCCCTCACTGATAAGCGTGTGTGCCGCACTTTACACTGCTCGGTCGAATCCTGCCAGCGTGACAAAGATTTCATGTTGGAGCATAGGCTCTAAACCATTGCAACATCATTGACTTAACCTTGATCATGAAGCGATATGGAGAGAGGGGATGGAACTGATCCTCTGGTCAAAAGGCGGGGCAGTGGTGTTATCGATACGACATGCGGGACCCACATTGATCATGTGACTCGAGCAGCTGCGCTAGACCCAAAATATCTGGATAGAACCAGTGCCATTTGTCAATATCATCGAAATGGCAAAGCTTCGATGATGAGAACGTCAAGCCTCGCAGATGTGCTATACACCACACTCCCACCGCACGTTGGTTTCTGAAAGTACAAGGCAGAAGTAGGCTCGGAGGACCAGATCATGTATTGAACCCCCAAAGGATATTATATCGATCATTGCACAAGGTTGAGAGCTTGGATCCAAGAGTAGTCGTACTGGTATGGCCGGTATCACTGCGAGGATTAGCATGATATTGACGTCACGACTCGACGTCACCATTGCAAGACCCTGGTTGTTGTGCTCTACTAGTGGAAGCTATCCATCCCATCGTAGACTTGGTGCATTGAGAGTAAGCAGGAAGAAGCCGGATGATAACGATTGGTATACTATCCTAAACGTTTACCCGAGACGAAGATGTCTAGCATTTACTTTTCGAAGCGACTTGGGCCGGCTAAATTGACACTACGGGACCATCATAGGTATCGGAAGTTTGAGGTGTGCAACATGGGTGCGGCCAGAGGAGATAATTGAATTGCGCTGCTTTCTATCTTAGGGACCGACGAAAGTCGGTCTCTTATACCTAGGTTCAATCTGCCGATATTATAGGCAACAGTCTACTGCCTGATGCTAGTTGTGGTCGTTCAACCTCATCGTGATCCTTGCCTCATTCCAACAATAGGGATCCTTCATTAGTTAACGTGGGCTATTCCTGAATCACTGCGAGTATTACAGTAGCGATGACGACTAGGAACAACGTGGCCTTTCCAGATTTCTAGTACGCGAGGTTTTTGGTTTGCAAATGAAAGCGGATTGCTCAAACCACCAATGAGATTGCTTAGGAACAATTCACCACCAGCGGATACCGGCGTGTCATTGGTCTAGCCGAACAGGTAGAGTAAGGCGGACCGATATCATGTAGCTATACTTGATGCGAAACGACTCTTTGTCTCCATTTCAGATCCGGAAATGATGCAGATAATTCACCGAAACTAGCCAGTTTCTGCTTTGGGCCTCCATACAGGTAAAGGGGGCGAGTCAGAGGACGGGGAAGACTCAACAGAACGTAGCTGGCGGGGGTTATGGCGGTCCCCGTTCCAACTCTCCTTCGCCATCTTATTCACCTTTCTAAATCTACCGCCTGAATTTCCCATAATAATAACCGCTAGCACCAGCAGCATACAGTACACGGCCTCGGAGATATGAGCTTTGCAAGGAATCCCCAACCAAACTCGTAACAACATCACCGACAAGTTGGACGTTTGGGTTTGGGATCTTGCCAATTTTTCCGCTGCCTCTCCGCGCAATTACCAAACCTCCAATACAGGGTAGTGAATCCTTTCAACAGAAGCATCAAACCAGCATGGGCACATGGTGCTCAGCTTTTGAAAGCGAAAAGTGACCACAGAGTGTCTCGGGATATCGTATGACAACGGCATCACGTCTGGCGAGGCAAGTTAGGCCGAAGTTTGATAGAACGTCGTGTTGCGATGGTGGCTCCGGGCCGCGACACGGCGAAGAAAACCAGGAACTCGGACAACACGACTGCATGACAAACTAAAGTGATATATTATTAAAATCTCCACTACCAATACAAGAAACGAACAAGTTGAATGAGATCTGCCACACCTTCCCTGCATACTACGTAGACTGTTAGTGCTGAGTGAAGTTGGCGCAAGGCCAGACCGCCCAACGCTGGAATCCCGTACTTGTCTGCCAGGATATAAAGCTCGGCATGGATGAGGAACACCCGGAGAGAGGTATCTTCTGTTGTTTTGCGTAGTCCTGTCAGCCAAGCCAAAGGCGTATGATCAGCCTTGTCCTCGAAAAACCGGAGGAAGGCTCCAATCGACTCGAATCTCAGCTCGCAGAGGCAGTAGGATATTGATCGATAGACAGGCCGCGATTCAGTGGGAACCACGGGCGCTTCGAGGTAAGACCGAGAGGGACATGAGTCCACAAGCAATCTCTTTGACCCCTGACCCATCTGTCGCAGAAGTCCCATGCAGAGCAAGGGAGAGGACTGATCAACTCCATCTCGAAGTCCCTTGCATCAATGCCTGGAGACGGCTGTGTCCGGTACTCGGCCTCGTCGTCATTATCCGTGATGATGGTATTTTCCTCGGCTTCGGAAAATCGCCGTTCATGTTCATGCCTTATCGGACTCGTTTTCAGCCGCTCTGAGTCTTGAACCGGAGGTCTTCGGCCTCGAGAATCCATACGATCCCCGTTTACTTGAAGACTAGAGTTGGCGTCACTGTAGTTGCCCCCGTAGGCAAACTGAGCAAAGCGCAAGAACGTCTCAACAGACACGTCGGTCCAAACGACGCTATTTTCATATCGTTCTCTGAACGGCCCATTTACCAGTGTGTTCAGGGATGCCGACAAGCGGGCAATGAAACCTCTGTGTACTTGGAACCTCTCATTGGATTCTCCGACGAAGAAGTCAATGGGTTGGCTTTTAAGGCAACTATAGGCATGTTAGCATGTATATGTAGAAGGTAGTGGCGCAAACGTACCTCATAAAGTCTGTGGCATCGGGAGCAGTGCTAGCCATCGCGGTGAGTTGGCTGGTGCTACGCGAGGATCAATGACAGGATCGATAAGCACTCGGACTTAAGACCACTGAGGTTGTCGGTTTGATCTGGAGAAACTGTGTTGGCCGTGAGTGCAATCTTAGACGCGAGAAAGATAGAAATGCAAGAGAAAGATATAAGTCTAATATCAGGAGTTTGGCCGTCCTTTTATACAACCTATACTACCCCTGTCCGGCTCGGAAAAATAACGAGCGACGACGCCGGCCATCGGACTGTATACCTCTGGAAAGAAAAGGAACTCAGTAGTGGAGCTGTATATATACACTGAGGCCGACTTATGACTAATATCTCCTTCTATTATGCCAGAGGGGGGCGTGGAGGGAGGTAAGGGGCCCTTTCCAGAACAGATCAGCCACCAGATAGAAAACGCAATAGGTGCAAAAAGACGTATTTTCTCAGAACCCAATGCTGTATGAAACATTCGCCAAGCTTAATAACCTCTCCAGATTGCAGCCGCGCTGCAAGCAGAGACTTTATTCTGGCGATATTAACCTAACCTAACATAACACCTTTCCAACCAGAATTAGTGGGAAGAAGGTGGAGTCGAAAGAGCTCATCTTGCATCAGTGGAGACGAAGAAGAGAGAGGGCCTACAGCTAGTTTGGACGCACTTGTCCGTGGCTGGATTTTGAAGTTCATCAATACACGTCGCAACCCCTATTGAGAGTGTCCAGTTATACCTTCTCACTCCAATCCCGTAGTGCTGTCTAGCATTCGTCATTTAAGAGTATCTTCTGGTGTTTGACGTCCGGGTTACCGGTAGGTAACAGTCTTTTACCCCTATTCGTGCTGTTCGTCATTAGACCACACTTGACCTACCAGGAGAATTAGTACACAGAGTAAAATTGCTTGTGTCTCATCTTCTGTGGCATCACTAGCAGGCCTTGCTGCCTCTTAGCTGGCGCAAAACTGGATAACGTATGTCATAGGCGAATGTCCCACCCAAGCGAGCATCCCAAAAATCTCTCAAGCTCCTCACTCTCTATCTGATCATCTATTTCTCAACCACAAAAGATACCACAATTAAATAACGAGGCAAATATTCTTATTGCTTTTCGAGCCCTTCAAATAACCCGTCGTTAAGCATCCGACGCGCGCCACATCTACCAAGTGTGCAGTAAAAAGCTAGGTCGCCGCCAGAAAGGCATGCAGTCACGACGCGATAGCGCCCCTAAATCGCGAAAGCCATCCGATCTAGAGAAAAGATTCATTATCCAATTCATCATCGGCCTAGATTCGCGAGCGGTTTCCTCGCGATTGCGCAGTGTGGAAGCCGAAGGACAGGCTAATCGACTACTTGCTGACCGCGATACGTCACCCGTCAGAAAGAACTAGGCTTTTCGCTTCGTTAAGCTACACGTAGAGCTTAAGGCGTGATTTCTTCGTAAATACGGCTATCAGAGGGCTAAATGTGAAGATCCGAGTATTATTCGCGATTCGTTTACGGTCGTGGCGAACACAATCGCGAAATATGGCATTACGCTTACTTGACATCTATAGCATTGATGTGACCGGCTTTATTATGGGCATGATTACAAGCAGAATGGCCATTACAGGCGCAGATTGGCGGAGAAACCCGAAATCAGTCCAGCCTGGAACCGGAAATGGGTTACAGTGATTCAGGCCATCAACGTGGAAGACTGGGCGGCCCAGCCGTTCCTCGCTAGTTGCGGGCCATAGTTTAACCCCGACCCTTATACGTAAGCCATGTCGGAACGTGATATGAGAAGCTGAATGCAATTTGAGAGTTTCTGGGAAAATACGTACCCGGCTAACTTTGGCTGCAAATGAGAGCAGGCATGGTAGTGGCAACGAACGTCTGCTTTCGGACGCCCTGAGGAACACGGGCCAGGTTTCGATGGGTCGAATTAGCTTCATTAGCCCGGAAAAATCGAATACCTTTCAACCGAATTCATCATAATTCCTTGCTCGCCCTACTTTTTACCAACATGGGGTTTCTTTTTAATCTTTAGCTCTTAGACTGTTTTGTTAATTCATACCGTCCTTCAGACCGGATCTAACTTTCGGATATCCTTTGCCACCACGCATTTAGACGCCCTCCCTATTATGTCCCAGTCAATACTCAAGCAAGATGTCTGGCATGTTGATAAGGATGTCGAAGAGCCAGCATCACAGAAAACTGTCGCTCTGCATTATGAAAGAGCACAATCAATGTGCCGCCGTGCTGGTGAGCAAGGAGACCACACCCATGGATCGTGCTGATTGATCTAATGCTTTGAAGCCTTGTCACTTGACGACATCCAACACTTGAGCCAGAAGTTTTGGAACTTTCATTTTGATTGTAAGTTTGCTAATGCCCGCCTGAAAACATAGCATGTTAACAATATCAAGTGATTGCCGCCCGGGATATGACGGCATTTATCATCGCGACTATCCATTTGAACCTCTGCATCGGGACGCTTAGTCCTTTCATCAGGAACCGCCCCGACCTCCGGGAGATGCTTGAGAAGTTATTGAACTTCGATATCTGCGGCCAATTCATGCTCACAGAAGTTGGGCACGGCTTGGACGCACGTAACCTTGAAACTAGAGCGACGCTACGACTAGATGGCTCCTTCGATCTCCACACCCCAAACGCCGCCGCGGCAAAGGCGATGCCCCCGACTACGCCCTATTGTGGAATGCCTCGTATTGCAATTGTCTTTGCTCGCCTAATGGTGGATGGGAATTGCCATGGGGTGAAGCCTTTCCTCGTTCATTTGAGCGACTCCGAGAAGATGAATCTGGGGATCATATCACGCATCTTACCCACGAGGCCCGGAACGAAGCCCCTAGATCATTCCATCACAACTTTCGATCATGTTCGTTTACCTCCAAACGCCCTCCTTGGTTCCATTGCCAAGCCGAAAGATGAACGAGCCGATTTCCTCCGCCAGATCTGGCGGGTTTCCATAGGGACGTTGTCACTTTCAATAATGGGTATTTCCGCGATCAAGGTTGGGACACACGTCGCTGCTACTTACAGCCAACGACGAACGGTCACTGGTTCTGACAGACGTACACGCGTACAAATCATGAGTTTTAGCACTCAGCAGCGCCCAATAATTGAGGGATGGGTTCAGGGTAGGGTCCTTGAACTATACGCCGATTGGACCGTGAAGGCATTCATGAATGCCGACTATGGCCCTCTCGTGCGGCACGCCCTAGCGACCATCTTCAAATCAACCGTTGTTCGGGCTTCCCGAATCCTGAATGAACTTACGGAGCGATGTGGCTGGCAGGGCCTTTTTGCGTACAACCAGATCAGCGAGTTAGCATTGACGTTCCAGGGCAACGCCATTGCTGAAGGGGACACCTTGGTCCTGTGTATACGTGCGTATCTTGAACTTCACCTGTCTCGGTGACTGAAACTAACGGCTTTGCTAGGACTGGTGTCAGAACTTCTTGGAGGGAAATACAACCTTCCGGCGCCGCAAGATCCGACGACGGTTTTGGCTCGCCGTGAACGGCAACTGATGGAAGCTGTCAGGTCCAAACTCAAGGATATTGGTGGATATGGTGAACGCAGAGGCAAGGCATTCAATCAGCATATCCTTCCTTGGTGTCGTCCAATAGCAGAGGCAATTGGCCACCGCATGGCGTACGAGGCAGCGAGAGACTCAGGGACCTGTCCAAAAGTTCTCCGTCTATACGAACATATGTGCGTGGGTATGGACTTCAGACATTGCTCATCCGATAGCCACACGCTCCAACCGTTCGAGGACGGCGCAGTTGAGGCATACAATGATGTGTTAGCCGGCATGTTGCAGTCGCTACAAGACTCGGAAGTAGACGCCTACACTACTGCACCCATCATGTCGGACCAGTCATGGGCCAGTTTCGTCGATAAGATGCAGTCGTTCAAGTATCCAAGCGATCGTGGTCGAGAGATCCAACCTAAACTCTAAGCTGGCCGATGTATTGGCGGCTCGAACATTCAGACGAGTACTGTTATTATGCGGGCTAAGATAGAACTATGCAACCTTAGCTCATAATGGATGAAATATCCTAGACCGTGTCTACATTGTAATTAGGTGCTGCTAGAAACCATCGCGTGTGTTTTAGGGTTCCGTTTTTGACCGTCAAAAACAGTATTTGACGGTCAAATTCCCAAAGGGGGTTTTTGGCGGTAATTTACGTCAAAAACTCTCCCGTTTTAGGCTTAGTGCCTACCTGTATTAGGACTAGTATGTGCACGGAATAGGTTTAGTGCATTGCAAAATCACCGCTGGGCCGCACAAATCATCACCAAATTCCCATCTTCCGTGTTGAAAGCAATGGATATGCGACTGTCACTATGAGTAACTAAGCCGGTCGCCCTAAAACCCATGGTGTTCATGAATACTTTGAAGCGGCCCCAATTCCTCCAGGAGGGGGAAGTTTACTTAACTTTGTGTTCGGTGTAAATACTGCTCTAAAATAATGGCCAAGCACGTCCAATGTCAACAGAATCACCTTGTTAAAGACTGTCTTGGTTTCTAATAAGCTGCAGGTTATGTTGACCGCCAGCCCTGAATTACTATAGCTCTGTCTATGATAGATTGAAAGTCTAAAGATTAGTTTGATTGAGCTGCAGCCCTCGCCATCTTTAAATCTGGCAAGCCATATAAGTTACTACCTTCGAAGACTCTCGTATAATTAAGTTCATCCAAATGCTCAATCCAGTGTACAAG
>JAVIXY010000450.1:0-14183 GCA_033030565.1 Fusarium nematophilum | reverse complement strand
CCAGTTTTCATCCCTTAGTGACTGACGGGACGTTCTCCATCTGATAGTTAGCTATTCATTGCTAGTCTCTCAGCCCTTGACGATAAAAACCTTCATCATGTCCCAATCCGAGCCTCCTCATAACTTAGAGGGCAATTCAAGACGCCGAACCTGAAGGCCTAGCCCGAGCGATCAATCACATCATCGAAAACGACAGCGACAGATCCGACCAGCCAGGTTCAGCCCGCCACTGCTTACGGATAGACCAAAGTTAGCTTCTCTGCGAAGTGGAAGAACTACAGGGATACGTGCCAGCGGACGGAGGACGCAACCAAGCATCTGGAGGCGAAGGGTTCAGTGGGAGATGGTTGAGAGCGACGAGGAGGTTCTGATATAACAGTTAGGAAGTAGAGGCGTAGATAGCTGCCTTCGAGGGCGTAATAGAGTTGGCTTTGTTCTGTATGGAAAGCCAGACCTTATTTTGACGCCCCTGTGCAAGACTTGTTCAAGGGGGCTTACCCGATCTAATCGCTTCTACACTGAAGGGGAGATTTTGTTAGCGAAGCTGGCTTCACCGCCCATGCGGGGATGTATCTATGGGTCGACGGAAATCTAGCGAATCAGAAGTTACAAAAGTCATGCCCGTGTAAGAGTCATGCCCGTGTAAGAGTCATGCCCGTGTAAGAGTCATGCCCGTGTAAGAGTCATGCCCGTGTAAGAGTCATGCCCGTGTAAGAGTCATGCCCGTGTAAGAGTCATGCCCGTGTAAGAGTCATGCCCGTGTAAGAGTCATGCCCGTGTAGCCAAAATGTCATGCCCGTAAGACTGCAGCATCTACACAAGGCGGCAGAGCCAAGCAGAATAATTGATATAGGCTCAAATTCGCCTAGCCCGTTAGGAGAGGCGGTGTTGAGCTCGTGCGTGATGGGACCATGTGGTGGTGACCAGAGTCACTTTACTGGAGATGATGACATATGCGAAACTCCAGGATCCCTTCCAGAACCGATATTATCGACAGCTTATATGGAAAATCCCTAGTTCGGCGCACACCTGATAAATCTGTTGTATACATGGCGGAGAGAGGGAACGTGGGGCACGGTAATAAAAACCTCCTCGGAATAATCTTATTCCTCTTTTGGCGGACACACATGCTCCCCACAAATGTCATATACTCCAAGCGTGTCGGACAAGACTTAGTTATAAAGTATATCATTATGATTACATCCTAAGTTTGAGGGTCTGTAAGGATGACACCCTCCAGCCACTCTCTATACGAGGTAGCAACCCAATCTGCAATCTTCCGAAGGACAGCATTCACCTGATATATACCCATCAGCGTAGCCGTATTCCCGATGTCATATTCCTCCACAATCTCGATCCTCGTTCCACGATGGACTGCAAACAACAAGATCCACTTGTGTGCCATCACCTGAATAAGCGGGAGCGTCACCATAGGGCTCCCCTGCGGCAGCAGCTTCTCCATACGCCGATACCACGCCGCAGTCCACACGGAAAGCTGTAGCTGGCCATCACGGGTTGAGGCTACGCTCTTGGTCTCGATGCTGCATGCAATCGGGCAGAATTGGAGTGGGCTGTAGAGCGTCTGATTGAAGCTGAGGCTGTCACTCGGTTGTGACCAGACTCGACTTGCAATGGCGGTCATGAGCCGAGCATCAGGCCCTGACGTGTCCTCCAAAATCGGATCCGGTGCACCCTGGTTGAGCTGTAGGGTGAGAGAGTAATCGATCATCTTACTCCCAATGACACTGCCCCCTCCCCGTCCACCAGTTGAGGGGACGAACGGAGTCGCGATCGTTGCTACTTGGGATGGTTCAACATGAACGGTGGGATGTCCAGAAAGAGCATGCAACAGCAAAGGATCGTGCACCCGCGAATTCCAGGTACACTCAGCACATTCGCGAAGTTTGCAGCTCCGAGCCCTCGCTTCAATCTCGCGGAAAGTATCCAGCTCTGCAATGGCGATATCAGTGGGCGACTTCGGTCTGCGTGTCCGTGGGCGAGCGTTGCCCTTATTGGGAGCAGACATCTCTATTGGCGGCATAAACCACCGGTTTTTAGCCTCGGGGATTAAGCTCTTTATGTCTTCCCTGATCTCTGACGGAATGAAGCATTCACGTTCGCCGATGATGTCCTGTATGCTCTGGAATAAACTGTGGACGTCCGAAGGTAATACGGCGAGCGGGCTGTTCCCTAAAGCCACGGGAACAACAGGAACTTCCATGGCACGAAGGCTGTTGCCATTCTTGACAGGGCTCCGGGTAGGGCTACGTCTGCCTCTGGTTTGGGAACCTTCTGGCCTTGGCGGCGATCCCTCGGATGGCGGAAGGGATGATGCTGCGTAGGAGGCGTAAGACGACTGGGATGGCGGAAGGCTGGGAACATTGCTCATTTGTCGCATTGGAATAGGTCGATGCTCTAGAGGAGCGCTGTGTATTGATCGAGGGGTGCGCTGTGTATCTTCATCCCGGATTGCCCCGTCGTCTTCGAGCTCGGGAGAATCCACTCTCTGTCTTTTCGGGGAGCCCCCAGGTCGGCCCCGGCTGGAACCCGTTGGGTCGGATGGTGGAGGAGTCATTTGAGCCCAGCGGTCGTCCGAAGTTGCGAGATGGTATGGCTTTGACGGTATCGGCTCTCGAGTTGTTGAAGGATTGGGAATGGCGTCAAGCCAAGCTTCAATCCACCCAAGTGCTGGGGAATTCATATAGGTGACCGGTGCGTACCTGAAAGAAGGTATACCGAGTTGGCTCAATCTTATGCACGGTGGCTACTGGACAGGTTTGCAGTTGGAGGTGAAGATAAGCCTGAGAAGGCGACAAGGGCATCATGTGCCTGATTGTTGAAATGTTTATTTTGGTTCGCGTCTGAGTTGGCGGGGCGATTCTTATGTTGTTGCAGGGATTTGAGGGACAAGCGCTGTTGTCAATGAATGAATGAAATTTATTCCACCGAGGGGGACTAACCTCATAGGGCCAAGTACGCTGAGCTATTTAAAATTCTACGCCATTCAATCCAATCAGCGCCTGCGACGAGACGGCCCGTGTCGCCCCAAGGATGAAGCTTAGGTAATATTCGTACGAGACGCTAGTGACGCAAGCAAAAACACAACAGACAACAGAGAAAAAATAAAGGGATAGCACACTGAATCTACTGTTGGACAATGCAACGGGAAGGCATGCTGAAATGCTTACAAACAAAGATGGGAAACCTCTCGTTCTTCTTGGGAGGAATGTCAGCAGTGACGGTGACAAATGGGCGCCAGACATAAGGCAGTACGAGCGACGAAGAAATTTGCCATTGCAACGGGGGGGCTTGACCNGCTCACAAACAAAGATGGGAAACCTCTCGTTCTTCTTGGGAGGAAAGTCAGCATCTGACGGTGACAAATGGGCGCCAAACATACAGGCAGTACGAGCGACGATCAAATTTGCCATTGCAACGGGGAGGCTTGACATGGATAAGAAGCCTCAGACACACTAACTATTCAGATCGAATCCTACTAACATACAGTCTCATTTTGGCAGACCGTGCTTCAGCTGCTGGGGATAGGATGCTGAACACTTGGAGAAATTGGCCTTCAAGCAGGCCTGTCGTGGCATATACACCAGATTGGATCTGTCATTCCAAGTGAAAATTGTGGGGCTTTGGGTGATCATGGAAGCTCTGCACGAAATGGAAACAGCTTAGTGCAAAGGCCCTCTGGGGTGTGTCCCCCCGGGCGAATAAAAAAACATACCTACCTACCTACCTACCTACCTACCTACCTACCTACTGTTGATAATAGCAATATTGCAAAGGGATCTCTTGAAGTCATCCTACTGTACCAATACCTTTTTTTCTGGTCCGTGCACGCTTTTCGGATCTGGTATTGGGTCTGAATACAAGAAAACTTGGCCATGCACCTTCCCCAGCTTCCATGTCCCCGTTACTGATCCCCTGTCGCATCAAGTAGGAAGCAGTTTGATCGGCTCAATTTCTAAAATGGAAGAGAAATTACCGGATTATGACGCTACAGAGAGATGATCAAATTAAACCCGGCCTACGGATACACGCATCTTGTTTCGACTCAAAGCCAAAAGTCAGAAACGGCTTTGGTTTGGGAGGTCATTGCCTCACATTCGTACCATCGCTCAAGTCCGTTTAGGGATGATGTACGTTATCTCCTTTCCGGGGAACGAGAAAACTGCGTCGATCTATTGCCGTTTTTGGTTTTGATGGAAACCCCTGTCGAAGACCCTCTAAACTGCTTGATTGACCGGCTGCAGCCACAATAGGCCGTCGTAGAGCCTGAGTCTTACGGGTGGGGCGAACATGGGCACAAGCCAGGCAGGTACCTAATTACAGGCATCTGATCACGTCGTGACGGGGACAGATGGGTATCAGACCCTCGGTGGCGCTTGATCAACAGGCCAATGTAGAGGTGAGCAACGCTAGAGAGCGTTTATTCAGCTTGGCGGATCACTTACCAGTACGAGAGGGGCAAGACGGAGTTGCCTTGAAAGAAGCTGCATGAAAAATCGTGGTGAGGCAGTGAAGGGAGGACCTGTCGACTCAGCAGCAAGGGCGACCGGGATGGGAATCACTGGCCGTGGTATCTTGCCTCAGTTTGAGGTGACGCGGAAGGTTGCAGCAATGAGTGGCTGAAAGTGTCGCTTGCCCCGCACACCCTGTCAGGATCAAGTCGTCGTAGGGCAGACCAGCTCGCCCCGCGCAGATCGCTTCGAGCCGACAGGATGATCTGCGTTATCTATTCGCCATCAAAGGAAGCATTGCAGGTGTTGGTCGTGACCGAGCTTGCTGTCTTGTCTCACAGGAGACATGAGTTTCTTGTCTACTGGCAACAGCCAAGGCGGATAAAACCGGCAAGATGCGGTGTTTTCTCAGCCAACGTTGTCGGAAATGCATTAACCCATTGCTGCCTGATGCTCAAACCTGCAGCAACACCAAAAGAGTCATGCACTTTGCCATCCGAACTGCAGTTTCCTTTGGTCGAGCTGAAGTGGCTTACTGGGGGGTTGCGGGCGTCATCGGCTGTGCTACGTTCGAGGGTGGCCCACGCGGTGACCAGTGACCAAACGGCCCTCTTTTTGTTGCTCAAGACAGCTTTTGCCGCTGTACAGAGTAATGAGGCCCGCCTGCAAGTGGGGCTCAGAGCACAACAGCGCGTCCGCGATTACGCTAAAAAACATCATGATTATGGTGCCTTGGAGTTTTATGTGAGCGTGTGTCGGATACTATGCGCAACCTTTACGATAGATATATACTATGTATGCATCTACTGTACTGTGACTGATGATCCTTCTGTAATACTACTATGCTATATGACCCCTATCTATCTTCCTAACCCGCCGGGATACCGCCGACTAGTTGTGAGATAGCCCGCTTTTGTAGATCATATCTTGCTTGAATGCTACTTGGTGCATTTACATTGTATTTATTTACCCTATGGTATTCCTATAATAGGGGTCGTCCTAATAGTGTAGGGGTGCTAGGGTTAGGAAGGGGATCTCGCTCGATAAAAAGAGAAGCAGTGGCCGTGGCGTAAGTAACCACCCAAGAATAGTTGATAAGATGAGCACGAAAAAGCTTTGGTGGTGTTTCCCAAAAATCCACCGGGCTGAGAAGGAGATGACCCCTCTTGTTTTCTCTCTTGTCCCTAGGGTATTTATGGTTGCTGTAGAGTCCATCAGCCCTACATTCTAACCTGCCGCACTAGTCTGACCACTTATTGACACTCCTGTTGCGAAGTTAGCTGATTGGCTCGAGCAGCCCCACAATAGGGGTTGAGCTCATTGTCACTAAAACCGATCACAGCCCTCTCTTTATTGTAGGAATAAGGCTCTTTCAATCACCTCGCTATGTGCTCCCTAACTCGTAGGCAACTACACTAGCCATATCACTCTGCCACTTCTGTGTGAAGGTCTTGGGTTTGCTGTTATTGCGAGTCCTGTGAAGGTAGTTGATATCCGACGTTAGTGTCTATTGTCGACCAAGTTCAACGTGGAAGATGGGTTGATTTACCCGCCTGTTCTGGACACAGGCTCGGTGGTCATAAACAGCCAGCTAATGTCAGTGAACTAGGTGTCATGCGGACATAAGATCAAACTCCAACGTTCAGGACAGCAAAGGTCGACTCTGTCCGCAACCAGCTGTGGTTAGCTCGTAACAAGAGAAGAAGAGCTGATCAAAGTTGGAACAGAGACGACGCAGCGTTTCATCGCAATGCCAAGCCTGGTCGTCAACTCACTAACAGAGCCTACAGAGAAAGACTCTGAAATTTAGAGGGCCAAACATGCTGACAATCAGATTCTCTACCAAAACAAAAACCAGCAGGGGCATCAATAGTGTCTTAGTGACGGACTGACAAACTACCAAGGTCGAACCAAGGCCTCTCTAGCTCTCCTTGCCCAGAGCCTTGTATGACAAATATACTTGCAAGGCGCCTGTCGCGCTTTGGATAACACCGAATATAAATGCAATGACGAAGACCAGTACCGCAACCCAGAACGTATACCACTGGACCCTATTCCTCCTATCGAGCCACCACTGGGAAAGAGTTTTCGGTTGGGATTCGTCAAAAGCCTGTTTGAGGATGACTAGTCGGTCGTGCCAAAAAGAAAACTTCTCGAAGCGACGATCCTGAGCCCGAAGTGCGCCACAGCGGCCTAAGGAGGGATCTATATTCTCAGACTTCTTTGACTTCCTCTGCGCTCTTAGCCAGCTTTTGGTTTCCTTATCTGTTGAAGGAAACAACAGTGCCAACGTCTTCAGGGTCTCGTTAATGAAACCAGTGGGGAAAAGTCCTCTTCCCAGACCGTCTGTGTTGTCCTCTGTACGAGAACCTTGATCTTGGTCCTCGAATCCGGCTTGCAATTGGAGGAAACTCGTGCAGTGAAAAACGAATACTGCCTGATCGTCATCTGTCAAGCGAAGATGGTCGGCCAGATTGGTGGTCCAAACGATCTTCATGCCACTTATACGGCTCAAATTGCGCCCAGTAAAAAGTTTACCAAGCTTTGGGTTGTCAACATTAAGCGTCTTCTGAGGAGTAAAGTATTCCGCTACAGCGGTCTTGAGACATTTCGCTTCCCAGCGGATAGAAATGTGTCCGGACAGGCCGATCTGGCTCTGCCCAATCTCCGTCATGAGTAGAAGGCTGGCGCATAAGTTGATCGTATTGTCGATGGCATCTGCCTTGCTTGGGAGATCGTCCGGTGTCGTCTGGCTGTATATCTCCTGGTATAGATCTTCTCTGGTCGACTCTGTGACAATCTTCTGAGCAATCCAGGCGACATCTGAGTGAGTTTTTATGCAGACATTCCTCCCACCGTCGAGTAAGAACCGTCGTGCTTGGTTAGAGTAGTACTCGAAGTACAGGGACATATCATGTTGCGATGCAAAATCTTCTGGTTCTGTTAATGAGCCCCAGAGCCTCGCGACAAGTTTTTTTCTCATAGTCACAGGGATCGGATACGTCCGGAGGGAATCCCCCAAGATGTCCAACTCCATGCTGGTGAAACTTTGTATTGCTGGCGGAATTTGTGATATCTTATTAAACTGGGTGACTTAGCTGGGGCTTTTAGGCTGATTTATGCTCCATTTCCCCGAGTTTTTGGCCTATTATAAAGTTGCAATTATTGAAGTGAGTGAGTAGAGCAACTCTGCCTTGGCGTGGCGCAAATCCGCCTTGGCGTGGCGCAAATCCGCCTTGGCGAACAACTGCCTTGGGCAAAGCTGTCTCAGTGTCCCTCGTTCTTATTCGTCTCCCTGACATGACAAATTACTTTTGGCCGCGTCAGTGGATTTTAATTGGACTACTCAATGAGTTGCATAATTTCCCTGCCCATGCTACCATGGCAAATTACATCCGGCCGCGTCAGCAGAATGCGGCAGGGCAAAATTATGCGGTCGCCTTGGATGTTATACTCCGGCCAAGGAGGCGGTGTGCCCGCCTGCGCCCCGTGTTCCCCTCTGGATAACCCTCGACTGCCCCGGGCCTCACTCCATTCTCTCAACCTCTCGAAAGGTTCTTTCAGCAGGCTATCCACAAATTAGACTACTATCATCCCATTCTTCAATAACTGCCTTCAGCTACACACCCTTACGGCATACAGACGTAGAAGCCAACGTCCGGCTAAGCCCCGCCCTGTGACTTAAGCGGCTACCGGATGGCAGGCAACCATCCCGTCTATCAAACCCTCACGGCAAATATCCAATATGGACCTCATCTCTAAGCGTCGAAAAACGTTCCCGTATGCGCAAAACTCACCCAAGGACTCGGTTGGGCGGTACCTTGGTACGTTGCCAGTAAGACGAAGACGGTTCGGTCATCTGCCCTGTTGGGAAGCCGTCGGGGACGCCAGAAAGGAATTCACTGAGCAACTAAAACGGACGATCATCGGCTACCTGGAACAAAACAACGACAAAGTACAAGATTCCGGCAACATCATCAATCTCTCTCTGTTTATGCTGGGGAAGTCGATGCAGGAGGCCAAGCCGACTATCATGTTCGTCTCTGAGGACAAGAAAGCACGGATAGAGGCTTTCAAGATGATCAAGGACAGCAATATTATGGAAGAGTATTCGGATTTTGCACTCGGCCATATTCCTCTCACAGCCGAGTTCGAAAACCTGAGGTTTCTTGCTGATCGAGATGCCTCCCTCGTACGCGACAACTCTTCAATCGAAGAATCGTTCGACGTGTTCTCCCTTCGGAACAGCAAACTGGCAGATAGCCGCCTCTACTTCTATACGACATCGGGCTCCGAGGACCCTCCTCGAACGGCGACAGCTGGCGGTGTCATTACATACCAAGGGAGGCGGATGGTTCTCACGGTTAACCACTTCTTGGAACAAACACAACCAATCGCAACGCACTCCTTTGTCTCGGATTCAGAAGGGGACGATTATAGTGATGATGAATGCGAGATCACAGGACTAAGCGACTTCGAAGACGAAGACGAAGATGAAGACGAAGACCACCTCATTGAAGTTACAAGCCGAGGGAGCATCACACCCGAGATTGAGGCCTCGAATATGGATGGCTCCGAAAGCGGCAACGACGGGGCGTCAATTCTTTCATTCGGGAGCACCATCAATGTCCCACAGAACGCCATCACACTTCAGACGAGGCTGGAGCGCCTCGAACAGAACCAAGCGAGCATTCCCACGGTTGATGTATCGGAACAACAATGTATCAGAGTAGGGAAGGTGATTCTGCGCTCGAAAGAACTCGACTACTCCCTTATCGAAGTTGACGCTGCTCTTACTAGCCTCGATGATCTCGGAACCAACACCATTGAGCTAGACGACGTCTCCCAGACTGAGCCAGGCTGTCGAGATGCTGCGGTCAAGACAACCACCCCAGACGGCGGAATTGTGGGAGGCACAATATCAGGAACCCTGTCGTACGTTCGCCTCCCATACTCAAAGACGTATGTGGAAATCTACATTGCCAGATTCAACAGGCCGCTTGTCCCGGGCGACTGTGGCAGCTGGGTCCGTGACGCTGTCACTGGACGTCTTTTCGGCCATGTCTTTGCTGGAAGTCCCACGAGTGGTCTCACAATGATCATGCCTGCGTGTCACGTGTTTGAAGATGCTCGCAACTCCTTGGAAAGCCAGTTCCGCGGTTCCGAAACGAAATCGAACCGAGAGGTCGCGAGAAAAGTTGAAAAGGAGAGACATGAGAATCAAGGCACACAACGTCAGCCCCCAAGCTCAATCACCATCCGGGAGGGCCCCCACCGTCGCTACCACTTGACTGACCATCTGTGCGAGTACCCTTGCGAGGATATCAAGAAGCCCGCTGCAACCATCAATGTGGACTCTTCGGGACATCAGAGTCAGGACACACAACGCCAGCCCCCAAGATCCCAAATCACCGTCCGGGAGGATTTTCAGCTTGCAGCTCCACGGAACACCTACGCAGAGAGACATCAATGGAAAGATGGCGTGAGGGACGCGTGTGAGTACCCTAAGGAGGACATCCAGAAGCGTGCTGCACGGATCGATGCCGACTTGTCTGGAGGTGTCAACCTCGCACTCTACTTCCACAGAACCAAGCCGCCACGTAACATCATCGACGTCGCTTCGTTCTGGTCGGCCTTTGACAGGCTCTTAACTGGATTTCATTATCTGCATGCCTGTGTGACGGACTCGAGTGATCAGGCCCAGAGGTGAGAGATACCATACAATTCACGTCGACGCCGCTGCTAATCAAGTGTAATAGGAGGCATGGAGACATCAGGCCTGAGAATATGCTCTGGTTTGAAGGACCTGACGACCGAGAATATGACATTCGTCTCGTCATCACAGACTTCGGAGTTACGCACAAAAAGTCTGTGAATGACGAAGACACATGCGCTATGGACTCTGAAGGCGATCGGACTTATGGTAAATCCAATCCCCCTTCGGGCAACGGTCCACTCGCCGGCATTGTTGCTAATCTTGACCAGGCACCCCAGAAAGCAGCCATCACTCTCAATATAAAGACCGCCAACGGCCTCGCATCACAACCAAAGCCGACATCTTCTCCCTGGGTTGTGTCATGAGAGACGCCGCCTCCTGGGTGGTCGGGGGTTGCGAGGGTCGCCTAGCTTACCAAGAAAGACGCGCCGCCGAAACAACCCTGGGTTCCTTTCATCCGGCTCGCTACGAAGCGTCTTTCCATGACGGTTTTCGGACACGGGCAGCTGTGTGCGAGACACATGAAATGATATGCAAGAACGCTGCCGCAAAACTCGACACCATCACCCCACAAGTCGTCAGGATGATTCAAGACAGCATGCTTGTTCCACCACGGGATCGATGGGATGCTGATCGGCTTCACAAGCAGCTCGTTGCAATCACACAGGACGTTCTTCCAGAGGAGCAATCATTGCTAGCCCACCGAGGGCGACTAAAACCTCCCCCGGTATCTTCAATGGCGGCCTCGATGACTTCACAATGGATCTCTCCTCTCTCTATTCCAGCCGTACCCCCCTTCAATGGTGATGCGATCCAGGCCGTGGGGACTCCATTCAACACGACTCTGATGGCAGGACCTCTTCAGGTTGGAGATCTTGTTAACCTTGGGCGCTTAGCCTGGGACATCTATCTTTATGGCTTCTCTGAAGATCATAATGCAAGTAAGTGCCCAACGCCCCATCCGCGCCGTCTCCAAATGCCACATTGGGCTGCCTTGCAAGGCTCCCCAGGCGTAATCGCCATCTCAACTTCCATTTTGCGCACTGGCGGTCGGTAGTGACGGAATCCTCTAAATCCTCCAACAAGTCATGTTCTTACCTGTAAATCTATTAGCGATGCTGATACTCTTTTAGCAAAGCAATACCTAGAGTTCGGAAGGGATGTCAAAGGTCTCGCCGAGAATCTTGACATCCTCAGCATGGTGGTTGCGCAGGTAGACACTTCTCTCCAAAGACAAGGCGTCAATGGTTCTGTGCGGTGGGATCGCGGTTCGCTGACTGAGATCATCGGCGACTATGAGGGAACGCTTATCGAATGTCACGACTTGATCAAGTCGAATGAGCGCTACCGTGTTGGAGTCAGCCCTTTGCGAAACTTGGAATGGAACGTCCTCATCCAGCCAACCGCAGACCAGCTGCGCCAGCGGATTATCTTACACAACTCCAAGATTCTCCACGTTTTAAAGCCGTTTGAGATGTAAGTGTGACTAGCCTTGATATGCTGTGGAAATAAACTGACAATGTAGCGATCTTGTCTTCCGGGTGCGACAGGACATTGAGCGCATGCACCATGCCCCAGTTCTGTACAAGTTCCATAGCGGCGCCAAGGTATGGAGCAACTTGCTCGAGAATCGCAAGGGCCTTTCCCTCATGGCCCGGAACAACCTAGTCTATCGCATGCTGCGACCTCGATATTTATGCTTCCTTCGTGAGCCATTCAACGACGAGAACAGAGGAGTCGGTGTCCGCCGCGTCGCCGAGTGGGAGAACAGCGACGGTCAAGATGCCAACCTTGGCTATCTGTTTGTCGCTTACTCGACTGAACACTTCAACCATGGCTCTCAGCAGGACATGGTTGCCCTCCACCACATCGCCGAGACAGCATGCCGAGCTGCAAAGCTGCCAGCATACTGGATCGTCTGCAGCTGCATGCGTGACGAGAATGAGTTGGAATCAGATGTGAGTGTTTCGCTAGGCTGTCGAATACCGCAGCAACTAATCGTGACAGGTCTATCGCATCTCCGACGTTCTCCGTGGAGCAAGCAGCATGGTTATCGCCGTCGGAAACGGTAAGTCAGCGGTAGCCGGAGGCAAGGCCAACACCGAATCTCTCCTTCGTGAATGGGGTAGCCGAATGTGGACATTCCCTGAGGTTCTTCTCGGTCCTGGCCGAACCATCTCGATCTATACTCGCGACGGCAACCTCCAGTCGCCGCTAGTGGTCGCAAAGAACCAGTTCGCCGCTCAAGTATGGACATACATGGATCCGGATGTCGCGCGCCACCTGATTGACCACTACCTGGGAAGAATTAGCCTGAGCCGACTGGAGCAGGCTGTGCTGGCCCTGAAGTGTCTGTACAGCCGGCATACAACGGAGTATCTTCCTGGTGATCACGCCTATGCGCTCATGGGTCTTCTAAGACTGCGACCCCAGGTCGACCGGACTGACACGGCCTTCCAGGCCTTCTCGAGACTGTCACTAGCCAATGACTCTGATAGACTCCTTGAGCGCTATATCTACACCCTGCCGGTAGATGATAATCAGCCATGGTTCGACATGGAGGACGCCTACCATTCCTCACTCTGGGATATCACGCCCTATTGCAAGGTTGCTGGCATCGCAGACAATGACACTATCATTATTGACGGTCTTGGGGTATTTCAATCCTTTGGGAGACCTTCTACCCCATCTACTGGTCCACTGGTCCCTCCTGGAAGCGCTGGTTGGCCGGGCTTGCGGTCGAATGGAACGGAGCCATCTTCATTGCTGCCACCGCTCTTCTCGCCAGCGGCACATCATCCAAACCAGAGAGCGCGAGCTTGATTGCCGTGGGTGTCATCTTTCTTCTCTTGTTCCTTTGGGTCTGGTTCATGACGCCAAACCTGGTGCGAGTCATCTATAGTGGCAAGTTCGCCGACACCCAAGCCGAGATGCTTGGCTTTGAGGGCCATCTCAACGCTCCGACCATTGAGAGAGCCATCTTTGGTGGCAACTTTGGGCGATTCTCCTGGAGCACTAACGGAAGCCCCCTGAGCCAAAGCGTCGTCAATGAGTTTGGTGAGCGTCTCGGCATCGACCCTTGCAAGGACCCTGAGGTGCGAATGAAGGTTGAGGCGGCCAAGCATGCCCGTCCAGGTGACAAGAGAGTAAGTGGACAAGGGAATCACTTTGCTGTGAGTCGCCTGCTGACTATAACTTAGATCTTCACCCTCGTCGACACCTACAACATGGAGCTGACGCTGTTTGAGGCCGTTAGACCACCTGTGACGCTCCTGTTCTGTGCCTCAGAGAGTGGCATGCAGCGAGCTATCGGATGCTCTTATGAGCGGGAGATATCGACGATGTACCGGGAGACGGTGCTGAGAATGCCCACGACCGCTCTCAACCGCATAGGTCGAGTTCCTCGGTTCCGACTGGGTATTCGTCGGCCTGTTTATGCTTCTGCTCCGTACAATGGAGCTGAATGAGAACCAGAATGTGTGGTGGAAAGTGTGGGAGCAGGCTCCATTGCGCATAGTTTGTATTCCCTGTATGACCGTCTGCTTGAATTATAGTCAGTATTAATGGAGTTACGTCATTCAATCCATCGTCTGTGAAGAGATAAACAGTGCTTTGGCGAGGTCCATGAGCTTGGGCTATGTCGGCAGCTGATGGTCTCTGGAGCTCCAATCGAGAAGACCAGGCAAACGGCAACCGAGGAGCGGGGCATCAACAAAGCGCGCCAAACTGCGAAGGAGTGGCGGCGACGGTAAAAGTATGTTTGAGCTCGATCCGCAATATGAACTTATTTTGTCGGGCTCAGACATACCACAGCCACACAGAAGACCGGAAAGAGGGACCAAGGCACCACCAACACGAGAGAGGGGAGGCTAATAGCTTACAGTCACATTCGCAGTCGAAGAATGTCTGGAACACTTGATCATATATTGTTGAATATGTGGCAAAAGGAAGCAATTGGCCATGGGAACATCGCCACTCAAGATGATTCCACATCTTAT
>JAVIXY010000448.1:0-14272 GCA_033030565.1 Fusarium nematophilum | reverse complement strand
TTAGAAAGCACGGTCTGCAGAGAGATAGCTTATATTATATTCTTATTGAGTTTAATCTATATATCTGAGGTCATCGCCACTTATGATATACGCAGCTTCCCCTCCTTCTTGCCTAATTGGGCCAATTTCCTTCTTCGGGTTCCACGTGACCTTGTTGCGTACAGGGCCCAATTCAACAACTATAGTATTAAGACTCTAAACTATAGCCGGTATCGCACCGATTGTAAGACGGAACGAAGTTGATGCATGCCCGCAGAGGAGGGGATCGTAAATCTGGCTCATTTGGGGGATGTCTGTATTTTTCTCCTCTGCATCTTCCTGGTTGGTGCACTTTGTTCTGGTTTGTGCTCCTTCAAGGGCCGGTTGCTTGCACGATAATAAGCACGGTCTTGTTCATATTATTGACATCAATTGATCACTACCCGACATCAACACAGCTGACATGGAAGGGGGGACCTATCCGTCAGCTACTACAGTTGATAACTGTGAGATATCTAGAACAACCATTGTGGTTTCTCGGCTAGCACTCACCCCTAGAATCAATCCCAAACAGATCATCCCCATTCAATCTGATTCACGCCACGTCTACCCTCTAGCCACCCCTGGCTATCCGGCATTATCACCAAATCCTATACCTGCGCCCATCCTTCGTCCCAAGCCCCAGCTCATCATCCATGATCCTATAAACAAACGCCTCCCCAAGTAACTTCCAGTCTTGACCCCCGTCGTCTCCCTCAGACACCGCATCCACCCGGTGCAGAACATAAGGAACATGTCCCCCGCTCGGAACAAAAATCACATCCCCCGAATCAGCATCCCGCGGACAGAGACCAACGTATCCCGTCTCCGAGATAAACGGCCGACTCCCATGCATGTAATTCATCATGCTGAGATAAGTCACCGACCCAGGACCACTGTATGCTTGTCCCGGATTGCTCGTCTGCATGGCCTGTCGCATGGCCTCCCAGCCCGAGTGTGAAAGCTCAGTCGCTCGAACGTGGGTTGCCAGTTCGCCGAGTTCCTTGTCTCCGATGGGGATCCGCCATTTACCCTCTTCTTTGGCCTTGCCAGTATACCTTGTACTCTGCTTCATGAAGTTTTTGATTTCATCCAGAATCGTCTCTGCAGCACTCCAATCAAACTCGTCATCGAGATCCGCTTTCCAGAGGGACCCGATCGCCTTGATCCAGTCGACGTGGTAGCCGCTCAGGTTCAGACACTGACCAGATTCCTCTTCAAGATCCACAACCGTATCGCCTCCTGCACGAAAGAGCTGTACGCTGTTTGACCCGCTGTGCTTGAGTCCAGACCACGTAACGCGTACCCGTCCTCGCCAGTCAGGCACCCAGGACGGCAGCTCACTTGAACCCCTACACAGGCTCAAGATATCGACATGTCCTTCCGCGATGAGTCGTCGCGCAACCACAGTATACAAGTCCTGCCAGTTTTCTGCCTCTGTCATTGCCGGAACCAACCAGTCCCTGTCCTCTTCGCATACAAGACTCGAGATGGAACGGATCTTGTCCTCGGGCATCTGACACCCCAGCGGCACAGCCATGTCTCCAACATAGAGGATGACGAGCAGGTTCTTGAGCGAGCGATCCAGGTGGCCCCTCCAGTACTTTCTCCGTATGCCCAGCGTCGTAGCACCACGCACATCCGTCCAAGCCGGAAGGCTCCCCACCTGCCACCAGTACTTGGCCACCGCCCAGAGCCTCGCCAACCTTAGGCTCGGCATCCACGGGCTCTTGGAGAGAAACCCCGCTGACTGCCGAAAGATGATCTGGTTGAGGAGAATGCCGCTGCCCACATGTGCTCCCAGGATGTCCTCTCCCGTCCGCACGCAAAGGTGACTCTTCCGGGTTCCGGAACGGCAACCTCCTGGATGATCCACGCCCTCGAGAACCACTTCCGGACCAGGATGGCGTTCATTGCTTCCACGGCGATCTTGGGCCGGGAAAACAGCCCGCCCAGCTGGCTGTCCATCAAATCGTACAGATTCTTCCTCACTCTCGTCATCCTCTCCCGCTCTTCGTCCTCGAGGCCCTCAAAGTCAGGCCACAGCGCCATGTTCCGCTCCGTAACCATATCAATCCCCGCTTCCAGCGCAAGCCGGCCGATCCGGTCCATGTCCCTCATGCCAGCATCGGAGTCGCGGAACGGTATCCCCAGAAAGACGTAGACTCTCTCCGCGCTGTAGTACACCTCTCCCATCTGTGTGATCTGGCCGAGCTTCTCGTCGCCGTTCTTCTCGTCATCCTGGTTGATGCAGATGGCGTCGACCCAGATCTCGCAGTCGGGCTGGCGCAGCTCTGGCTCGAGGTACGCGAATGCGACGAAGAGGTTTGCGGTTACCTCTAGACGGTGCGAGTTGACGAGGATGGGGACTTTGTCGGGGATATCGCCCCAGGTGTAGGAGAGGGCGACGTATTTAGTAGTAGTCGCATCGTTGTTTGTTGGGAGGTCGACTGTTCGCAGCTGGAAGTGAGGGGTGCCGTCTTTGACAGTGAGGAGCTTGAGCAGCCTGATCTGGCCTTTGGCTAACTCGTCCTGGTACTCGAATAGGGGGATCTGCTTAATGGGATTCTGAGCTGGCTCTGGCATGGTTCTTGGTTGGGATGTGATGCAGAGGACATGTTGAGGCCAGATTGGCGTAGCCTTTGACCAATTGAGGCTGTGTAACTCCAACCATGACAGCCGACGTAACCTCTCGAGTTATTGCATACGACAGCATCATGTGCCAACACTATCCTCCATGACCTCAGGTAAAAATCCCTTGACTGACAACGGCATTGCTGGGGCAATCCTCAATTGACACTCCGGATTGTTCCCATCGCCAATTACCCTGTATCCTCGGAGAAAAGGGCCAGCGCGGCAGATGCCGAGCTCTGGTGTTCTAGACTCCGCGTGGGATGGAATGGTTAATTAAAACACACTACGCCAGCAAAAGCTAGCAGCTGTGGAAATGATGGCGCCAGAACGGTCCAGGGTGCCACCGCGCTGGCCGCCTCCGGCATTGAAACATGAGCACCAACTGCCACCTGATGGGTATCACTAGGGCATTAGATGCCGTGCTATGGCGTCATGGCGCGCTATAGCATGAATCAAATTTTACTTGTTTTCAATTCCGGAAGGCAGCAGCGCTACGGGATCTTCCACCGTTTCTTCCAGATCCTTCGTCCTCGTCGCCGTACCATGTGGATAACAGCGGTTGAAGCTAAACTAGCCCATTGCCTTCCCTGCGCTGATCATTTTTCGTCTGTCTATGCCAGGTCATACTCCGCGATGAGCTTGTCCGCAAGCGTCGCGCCCGTAACGTACGCGACCGACTGGATGTGGCAGCTATTCAGCACGGGCACGACGCCCATGTCGGCGATGCGCAGCTTCTCAAAGCCAAACACCTTGAAATCGCTATCGACCACGGCATCCACATCCCCTGCTTTGCCCATCTTTGTCGTGCCAGTCATGTGCCAGCTCGACGAGATGGTCTGCCGCCAGTACGCCAGGAGATCCTCGTCCGAGTCGCCAGCGGGCCCAGCCAGCGTGGCGACATTGTCCTTTGCGTAGCCCTCGGACTTTGCGAAGCGGAACGCGTCGCGCAGGGAGTCGATGGCGACGCGGCGGTCAAACGGCGCGGACAAGAACTTGGGGTCAAACTTGAGCGGCACAGCTGGATCCGCCGACTGCAGCGTCACCTCGCCGCGGCTCTGGGCGTTGTAGTAAAAGACCAGGATGGCCGAGTAGTTGAGGCTCTCGTTGGGGAAGCCCGGGATGAACCAGTGGATGGGGAAGTGCGTGATGACCTCGTAGTGAGGCACCGTCTCCTTGCTCAGGAAGGCCTGCTCCTCTGCGGGCAGGGCCTTGAACTCTTCAGTCTCCGCCAGCTTGTCGAGCTTGAACCACCCGATGCCCAGCTCGCAGGCGAACTTTGTCCATGGCCCGGTGCCGTCGCGCTTCCACTGCTCGAGCGCCTCGTCCATGACCTTTTGGTCGCCGTAGAAGGGGGCGCGGTCTGTGTCGCCTTCTTTGCGGGTGTAGACGAGGGGGCAGAACATGTGGTCGCGGAGGCCTTGGCCGATGGAGGGGACGTCCTTGACGACGGGGAGGCCAAACTTTTCCAGCTGGTCTTTGGGACCGATGCCAGAGTGCATGAGGATCTTGGGGGTGTCGAGAGAGCCAGCTGAGAGGATGACCTCTTTCGACGCCAGGTCTGTTCATGTCAGAACTGGCACTTATTGACTGCACTGGAAAGGAGACTTACACTGCTTGCCATTGGCCTCGACTCCAACGGCCTTGGTGCCCTCCAAGATGACCTTTTGCACCGGAGCCGACGTCACAACGGTCAAGTTGTCCGGCGCCGGCGTCAGCAGATCATTCGACGTCGAGCGCAAGCCCTTGTTGCTCGAGTTGATCAACACCGACATGCCAAGCGGGTTGCCCGAGTTGTGATCCGGGTTGAGAGGAAAGCCCGCCTGCTCAAACTTATCCAGCATAGGAGGCAGATCCCTCTCCCACTCGCTGGCATACCCAACGTGCAGCCCACCCGAGCTACCGTGGTCGCTCGCCTTGGGCGCAGCATACTTGGAGTCAATCCCCTTGGGCAGCTCGCCGTGGAACGTCTCGAGGCTCTTGAACCTCGGCTGGATCTTGTCCCAGCCGAAGGCGTCGTCGCCGACGATGCGCGCCCACTCCTCGTAGTCGTCGCGGGCGCCCACCGTGTAGACGCCAAAGTTGATTGCGCTCGAGCCGCCCAGGCCCTTACCCCGCGAGTAATCCAGCTCGCGGTTGTCGCAGTGCTCCTGGGGCGACGTCTTGTACCCCCAGTTGACGTCCTGGTTCATAAAGGTGGTCCATCGCTGGCCGTCGACGCGGAGGTTGCGGTCCGAGTTGGCACCTCCGGCCTCGAGCAGCAGGACGCTTGGCTTCTTGGCAGAGCGGGCGAGCCCAGCGGCCAGGGCGCTACCAGCAGGGCCGCCTTTGGGGGGGACCGTGTCAGTGATTACTGACTAGAAACAATGTGGCTTGAACGAGGGAACAAGTGGGGGAGGGAGTTGACCGAGTCAGGTCCCTACATGAGGGGGGGGAATCACATACCTCCAACTATGACAAAATCGTAAGTTGACGGCGCCATTGTGTTGACTTGAGGAGTCAAAGAGGGAGCGGACTCAAGTGGCAAAGCAGCGTAGTAATGGGATTTACAGGGGGTGGTTAAGGGTCCAGGAACTTCTGGTGAATGTGCGCGGGTAGAGGGAAGATGCAGAGAAATTGGAGAAAAAAAAAAGATGACGGCGCAGATCAAAGCCCAAGGAGAGGGGGACAGAGGGACAATAAGAGCACGTTGGATAAGAAGGCGCTTGCCTCTTTGTTTCTAATGCAACGTCCGAAGGCCGGACTCGCAACGCTACACGCATTACGGTTTGGGGGGCATGGCAAAACACTTTGGGTATCGTCATGCCCGTCATGGCACAAAGATGGGCGAACGCCTCCGCACGTGGAACTGCGGCAGGGTCTCCGAGAGGTGGTTTCGGCAAGGTCTCTTTCTCCACCAGAACTGAAGGGCAACCTTCTGTTGGCTCTGTTACTGGGATCTGAGTGATGCTGCGTTACTGTACCTGGACGCGTTCCACTCACGACTCAGCCCGCAATGGATATCTTGGCCAACTCTCCCGGGCAATGCCGCTTGTGCCAACCCATGACTTCCGCGCCATCTCGCCAGCTCACTTTAGGCTTAGATTGACTTTGGGGCAGCACCTTAGAGGAGGATCCTTTGACAGGGTCCCTTGCCTCTTGGGCATCACCTACTCTCCACCGAACCTGTCCAAATCCGGACTCTCCTGGGGCGACTCCGCAGATCCAACGGCTGACGAACCTTCTGATAATCCCCATCGCGGCCCCTATACGCTGCATAAAAAATTAGCCCCTGGCTCATGTTCATAAGTGTGATGATCATCTCCTAATCTAGATTACCCGCTATGGGGTAAAGTGGGCAGGGATCATACCGGCCCCTCCCCATTGATCCGCAGGCGCCACGCTGCGGAGCCGCTTGAAGCTATCGTCAGGGTTCCGGTCTCACCTCCTGGTGCCCTCCTGGTAGGCTTGCGTGCTGCTCCTCCTAGGTCCCCCTTACAAAGATCGACGAAACCGGATGGAACATTGACGGTTAGGGAGTTCAAACCTGGAAGTTTCACGACCAACAGTACATAACCCTTGAACCGAGGGCCAAAAACCTGATTCCATAAAACTTGCAAGAGCCGAGACATTTTCTGAGAATAAGCAAATGCGGTAGACTTATTCCCGACTTGTGTGTGTGTGGCTTTTTTTCCTTTTTTCTTTTTGACGTCTGACCACCCCCCCTCCATCTTTTCTGCTTTTCCATTAAAACGTTCCAAGCCATCGGGTCATACACACGGCACTTTTCTTTTTTGTTTTTCTGGTGTGTAAGCGACATGGGCATCGAAGAGCAGTTTGTCCTCCTGTCCATCGGGCTCATCACCATTGGCGTCCGCATCTCGGTGCGATGGCGACAGGTTGGCCCCGCGGCATGGCAGCTCGACGACTACCTGATGCCTCTGACGGGGGTGAGTCTGCCAAGAATCCTGCAAATCCACTTGGTGCAGCTGTTGGTTCATGATGCTGGGCTGCGAACCAACACGCGCTGCACTATTTTGTTCCAGCGATCGACAGTGCTGATTGTCTCTCTAGCTCGTCTTCACTGCAGAGACAGTCGCGGCTTATCTCGTCGGCGCCAAGTTCCAGGGCCTCACAAACAGCTACATGACCGACGCTGAGCGCGCCGCCCTCGATCCGGACTCGACGGAGCACTACAACCGAGTATGGGGGTCCAAGATCCAGGTCATCGGGTGGTCGTTCTACGCCGCCATTCTGTGGATGCTAAAGTTTTGTGTCACGGCTTTTTACGGCCGTCTGACGTACGTTCAAAGCGTTCGCATTCAGGACTTTGGTTAACCGGCGCAGGTCTGGCCTCACACACCTTAAAACACGAGTCAAGATCGCGTACGCCATCCTCGCAATCACCTATGCGGCCGTCGCCCTCACGATCCTCCTGTCGTGCCAGCCCATGCACCACTTCTGGCAGGTCACCCCCGACCCGGGCACGCTGTGCAAGCCGACCAACTCGCCGGCTTACGTCCTGGTGGTGGTGATTCCAAATATTCTGACAGACATTTACCTGCTGTCTATCCCGCTGCCGGTACGTCTCTCGATTGAACGGATTCACACCAATTACTAACATGTGCAGCTCCTCTGGGGTGTCAACATCAGCCTCCGTCGACGACTCACCCTCATGCTCCTCTTCAGCGGCGCCCTCTTCATCATGATGGCTGGCACCATCCGAGCCGTCGTCATCCTCACGGTAAGCTTACCCCAGTCAGCCTCCCTTCACACCTCGCTAATTATCACCCTCAGTCCGGAGTCGAGGGCGCCGTGTCCGGCAGCTCCTGGGCCTGCCGCGAGACCTTTGTCGCCATCATCGTCACCAACCTGCCCATCATCCAGCCCCTCCTCCGCAAGGGCGCCAGCATGATCGGCCTCAGCGTGCTATTCAGCCGGCAGACGCGCTCGGCGTCCGAGAGCCACCAGCTCCGAAGCAGCGAGCTCGGAGGGAGCCACTTCACCGGCACGCGCAGCCGGAGGAGGGGACCTCCGCACCCGCACCCGCTGTCCGTCCCGCAGGCTACGGCGTGGGGAAGCGACGAGCATATCCTGCCCGAGGACAGCGACGGCAAGAGTTCGGCCAAGGATGCGAATGGCGGGATCGTGATTGCGCAGGAGATTAGCGTCGAGTCGGAGGAGGCGCCAAAGAGGGACGGTCGCGGCCCGCGGGACCCGGCGGCGAATGACTGGAGCTTCAAGGCTTCGGTGTCGAGGAACCAGCAGTACCGGCAGTAAACAAAGAACCTTAGTAATAATTGTATCATAGACTAGCGAATCATTGGATGGATGGGATAAAAGTATTGTACATATACTGGATTAGGGATTAGATCACGGCTGGACTTGGACATATCACCTTGTTAACTCATCAATGAAAGTGCTCAATGCAACAATCACCACGTTTCCCACTAACACCTTGACGCTACCATTATTTTTTCTCACTTGTGAAAACGTGCTCTCAACCAGACACTAGATGTCACATTTTGGTGTTCAACTTCCACTGCGCCCGTTGCATCATCCCTCGGGTGTCATTCATCCGCCCCGAACAGCCATCATCACTGTCAATCAACTTGTGACAGTTTCATTCAAAGTAGCTTCAAGCCACCATCTAACCGCCACGGGATGACACGTTGATCCCTTGCCCGAAACATAAAGTGCACGCCACAAACATCCAAGGAGCCTCATCTAAACAGAGCCAACGCCTTGTATATTGATGATCAACGTGCGACACCGATATATTGCTGATCATATCGTGCAGTCTTAAGTTTCTATCAACCGTCCGAGCGGGCATCTACTGCAGGTGCATTTAGATCCTGGTCATGATCTTCCGCTTGAGGCTGAAGCGTATGTACAGGATAAACAAGAGTCCGACGACAGATGCGCCTCCAGAGTAGTATGCAGCTGGTCGATATCTCGTCACACCCTCATCACCATCTCCAGCCAGTGAATAGATTCCAGACGCGATTGGCGTGCCCTACAAATGTCAGTTGTGACACGTCATTAGATCTAATGTCATTCAGATCTAATCAGAGAAAAAATGAAGAAAAAAGAAAAGAAAAGAAAAAAAATTTAAAGAAATAAATTAAAAAAGCAAAATAGAGGGGAGAAAAAACTCACGAAAAAGAACCCACAGAACCATGTGGTCCACACAATCGGCAAAACACCAAGCGTATTCTCAGCCCCCATCGTCGCCCCAATCACAGGCGGCACAAGACTGAAGAACGCACCGCATCCAACACCGTTGAAGACGAGAAACACGGAAAAGATTCCAGCCGTGGACGCCAACGGCCAGACCACCAGGGAACTCAAGCCAATGCACAGCAGACACACCACCAGGCTGTTCAGCGGACCCAGCAGCACATCCGCCGTGTACCCGCCCAGCACCCTGCCAACCGTAGACGCGAGGTTCCACGCCGCGAGGATCGCGATGGCGACCTCGTTCGAGTAGCCCATGGACCTGGAGAAGATGGGGATGAAGTAAGGCGGGACAAACAGCGGGAAGCAGGACACGGCCGTTCCCGCAACGACGAGGAGGAACATTGGCTTCCTGAAGCGGGACCTGTCAGAGCGTTGCGTTAGAACAGCCTGATCGTCAACCACGAGTCCAAGCGCAGACTAACCACTGCAGTTTCAGGTTTGCATCTGCCGAAGCCACCGGCTGTTGGATATAGTACGAAGCAGGGATGCACACGCCCCACAGCATGAGGCCGAGGATGCGAAACGTCCACGCAACGTCGACGTCTCGGACGAGGAGGTTGGTTGCGATGCTCATGACGGCGGCGCCGAGGCTTCCGCCACCGAAGACGATGCCCATGGCGAGGCCGCGGTGTTTCTTGAACCATCGGAGGGGGGCGGTAGAACAGGCCTAGAATGTTAGCATTGTCTGATAAGGGCATGGGATATGCATACAAAGATGGATAGACCTCCTCCTATGCCAAAGATGACTCCGTGAAACACGAATAGTGCTGCGACGTGGGTGGTTGTCCAGCTAGCGAGGAACTCGCCGAGGCCCATCAGAACAGCCCCAATTAAGGCTGTCTTTTGATACCCCAGTTTGCGAACTGATATTCCTGAGAGTATGCTGAGGGAGATCATGAATGATGTTCCGAGAGAACCGACAAAGGTCAAGGTGGTTAAACTGGACGACGTTGTCTCGACTAGTCGCACTTGCATGATGCCCCAGGAGTAGATGACTCCGAGGTAGACAAATAGGGAACATGCTGCTGCTGCGACAGGGATCCATCCTTTTGGGTTATCAAACTCGACTTCTGCTTTGGGCGCAGACAAGTCTGAACGGTCGGTGTCATTGCCCTTTTCGTTGTCGGAGGAACTTGACGCCCAGTTGGATACACTTTGAGGATTCATTTTGACGAGCTTGTTAAATTCATGAGCAGTTCAATGAGAAACCTTTGTGTGTTGGTTGATTTAAATAATGACAGTCTGTCGACATCGGCTTGTCAACCACGCCCTCGGTTTTGAAAACATCAAACCCGCCGTCCGGACTTTATCTCGTAATATCCCCGATTCTAGTCATCGTCAGACAAACAACCGAGAAAAACCGGTGCTGTTGCCGCCGACATCCTCTTGATAAGCTATTTCCGATCTGACAGCCGGACCATCGGCTTTCGGTTTTGAAGGACTTGGGTCATCCTCAACTCAGCACTTATACCGGGCCATCGGCCTCACAATAAAAAAAAAAGATTCTTCTCTTCCTTCTTCCTTCTTCCTTCAGTTATTTCTTTATTGAACTTCAATTCAACTTTCTTCCCATTCTGCTGCTTCTCTCGCAATGGCTCCCTCAAGAGACGATGGCCCAGCGCCTTCGCATGGAATCCTCCCCGTCAAGCCGACGGCCCGAGAAGGTCATCTCATGCACCGATCACTCGTTCAGCATCCTTACATGGTCGAATCTGCGAGTGGAATCCATCTAAAGCTCGCAGGCGGACAAACCATCATCGATGCCTGTGGAGGCGCCGCAGTCGCCCTCATTGGCCATGGCAACGAGCAAGTCATCCAGGCTATCACCGATCAAGCCCGCCGAGTCAGCTACGTCCACACCCAAGCATACACAACGCAGCCCGCCGAGGAGCTCGCGGATATCCTCCTCGAGGGAAACACCTACGGCCTCGAGAAGGCTTTCTTTGTCGGCAGCGGTAGCGAGGCGGTCGAGTCAGCCCTCAAACTCGCGCGGCAGTACCATTTTGAGAATGGCGAATCCGATAGGGTGCACATTGTGTCAAGACGCCAATGCTACCACGGAAATACAATGGCGTCTATGTCGATTTCTACCAACCTTGCTCGGAAAGCTCCCTACCAAGGGTTCATGTATCCCAACGTCTCGCACGTGTCGCCGGCGTATGCGTACCAGTACAAGCACGACACTGAGACGGAGGAGGAATTCACTGCAAGACTCCTAGTTGAACTAGAGGAAGAGTTCCTGCGCGTTGGCCCTGAGAGAGTGGCTGCCTTCATCGCAGAGACGGTGGTTGGTGCTACGTCTGGGTGCGTTGCAGCTCCCGCAGGATATTTTAAGAGAGTCAGAGCCCTGTGCGACAAGTACGGGATCCTGCTGATCTTCGACGAAATCATGTGTGGAGTCGGCAGGACAGGAACCTTCTTTGCTTTCGAGCAGGAAGGCATCGTGCCGGATATCATAACCATTGCCAAGGGGCTTGGTGGCGGTTACGCAGCCATTGCAGGAGTGTTGATCCACAGAAAGGTGGTCGACGTGCTCAGACAGGGCACTGCTGCCTTCAACCACGGCCATACATACCAGGCGCATCCCATATCATGTGCTGCAGCTTTGGCGGTTCAGAGGATCGTCAAGCGGGATAGCCTGGTTGAGCGGTGCTCAAAGATAGGGCGTGTTCTTGAGAGGCTGCTGCACGCTGAACTCGGCGGTTGCAGATCAGTGGGAGACATTCGTGGTCGGGGTTTATTCTGGGGAGTTGAATTCGTGCAAGACAGAACGTCAAAGACGCCTTTTGATCCAGAGGTCAAGTTCGGCCCTTCTGTTCAGCAATTGGCGTTTCAGAAGGGTGTGGCTTTGTACCCTGGGTCAGGGACTGTTGATGGCATCCGGGGGGATCACATTCTTATTGCCCCTCCTTTTACGGTGACGGAGGAGCAGCTACGTGGAATTTGCAGGGTATTGAAAGAGGCCGTGATGGAAGCAGAGGGGCAGTTCAATGATTAGGCTAAGCTGACAGAGATGGCGATGATGACACGAAGTGGTTGGAGGTAGCTTATAAGGAATTATAAATATTACCTATTTTATTTAAATAATCCCAAGGTATCTTTTAGATATCTTTTATCGAAAGCTGTTATTTATAATTCCTAAATTTTTTCACGACGAGGCATAAATCAAGTCATCATATTACTGATATCTGCAAACTCCACCTCCTGCAACATGGACCACCAATTCGGAAACGGGTCCAGAAAGGGCGGATTTGCTGGACTGGGAGGGGCCTGTGGTTCTGCTCTCCCATTCTCAGCTCTACGGATCTGCTGAAGATGCTGATCCGAGCGGTCGACGATGCGGTATTCGTGGATGGACTGGTGTAGAGTCTCAAAGTCGGCTCTCGATCTACCTTGATACCGCCCGCTATCCTCCGTCGCTCTCTTGTACAGCAGCGAAGCGTTCTGGATTGTTTTGATCTGGAGATGTTAGATAGAAAGCCATTATATAACCGACGGCTACTTACCCATCCGCCGGCTAGTTCCCATGCATTCTGGAACTCCTCGAGGTACTCAAGACCCCAGTTCATCAGCTGCTCGGCTCTCGGGCTGCGACCGAGGTTCATATTGGGAAATCGAAAGATGTGGAGGTTCAGAAAGCAGGCGGTAAATGCGCAGAACCCAGAGAATGGCGTCATGAGAGGGATTCCGCACTCGGAGGCTTCATGCAGTAAACTGGCGATCTGCTCTGCTGCTCCGAACAAGTCCCTCGCGCTGTCCTCCCACCATCTCGGGGGCGCTTCGGCTTCGAGGAGGGGAGGGTCAATGGGACCATTGGGTGTCGACTCTGCGGTGGGCAGGAAGGGAAAGTACTCGCGGTGAAGCATTATGACGCTGCCCTGTGTCAGTAAGAGAAGATGACGGCAATAAGGTGCTCACCTCAGGTAGTACAGCATGTTGAGATAGATGAACGACTCTCCATGCCCCAGTGTCATGTGAACAGCTACACTATACCTCGGATAATGCAGCCGATGATGCTGGCTGATCCTCCAGTCCTGCAGCCTGCGTAGACAATCTGCCCAAGGCGACCTCGGCATCCACGGACAGTTCTCCGGCGCACACATCCCCGGTGCACAGCGCCCATTGTTGAACACAAACGCCATGGCCTGGGCGTAAATGTCAAACCCAAGGACTATCGTCTCGAAGCTCTGCGCAAGATCCAGATTCCCCGGTGGATCTCGCTGTCCGATCATGGAGCTGTGGCTGAGAGGTGCGGCGTCGGATCCAAACGCGAACTCGACAAAGCTCGGGGGTCGAGGGACTTTGAGCTTCTGCATTTCGGACAGGGGCAGCATCCGGGGGTTGTATGTACCAGAGTTGATGGTGCAGTCCATGATGAAGCAGGCCCAGTACGTTCTTGACTCGACGACAGAGGATATTTCGTCTGCTTCGTGGCTCTGGGAGATGTCGAGGGAGTGAGGGGCGATGCGTGAACTATGGAGGGATTGCATGATGCGGATTGCCATTCCTACCATCTTAGCCAGGTTGTCTACAAGTTAACTCGGTACTTACCGCAGTGCATCCAGGCCTTGTGAAACTCGCGCACCCCCCATTCATAGAGGGTTAGAATGAGGAGAGATTGAACGACCTGCACGTTTGGCGGCTGGAGGACCAGATCAGAGAGGACACCCCATGCGTAGGAGGCGTAGCAGTCGCTGTTGCGCAGGGGATGGAGCCAGTCGCCGTTGCATATCGACGACTGCTTGCGGGTTATGGCGAGGATGGTGGCCAGCAGGATCTTGCTTTCTTTTGATCGACGGGATTGATACTCTTTGATAAAGGCCGAGGGCTGGAGGATCCTCAGCTCGGGGAACTTGGCTGTGAAGATGTTGAGGGCCTTGAGGATGACGCCGATGGGCAGTTCTGACAGGTGCTCATCGACAGTTTCCGGTCTCCGGCTCTGGGCAGTAAAGGGAGATGCCTGCCTCGACGGCCTAATGCTGACTGAATCTTGAACAACCGGCGTGCTCACCGTCGATGCATCATCACGTCTCGGCGTCTGCTCGGCCGTTTCCTGAAGTCTTCTAGCAACCTTCTTTGCAGATCTGACCGGCGGCCTGGTAAGCTCGCAGCCAGACTTGCCAGTCTTCTGGCACCGCTGACAAGGCGCACTTCCCGAGTTGACACACTTGACCTTTGCCTTTCTACCCCACTCTCGTCAGTATCAGGATGCACCCGGGTCAATGCGGGACTCACCGGCAAAAGTCGCAGGAGAGACTGGATCGCATGTCTGGAGTTGAAGGGCGTGAGATTCGGGTTTGGAGGGGGGACTTTGAGCGTAATCCGAGATCCGAAAGCCGGAGTGAGATTTGGGAAAAGTTTGCATCGTGTCAGAATCTGGACTGTGGACTGAGTAGATTGTGGA